>JAAGAY010005464.1:101336-147495 GCA_011801015.1 Ardeotis arabs
TCACAACCTCACATTAAACCAAAACCACCAAGGATTTGCTGTACCAATGGCAAATAGAATATTCCTACTTTTATTTTCTAAAGAAGACTTTTCTCAAACACCACCACATTGCAATTTAGCCCCAAATCCCCCCCCAAAATCCAAAGACTAATTGGGCTGGAAGACTCTGAGCCAGCGCTGCTGTGAACAGGAGGACTTTTGCCAATGAAAGCTGTGCCAGATGACAGCTCCGGAGCCCAAATAGCTCATACGGTTTTTTCCGCTGGCACATGATAATCTCTGAATCCCAGGACTGCTAGCTTTTGCTGTGCGGTGTTAACGTGGTCTTGACTGAGAGCGGTGGCGTATCCCTTCCCCAGAGCCTTGCAGGGGCTGCCCGTCCCATGTTGCCTCTGGGAAGCTGCCCCAGAGATGGGCATGCATTCGTTGGTGCCGTTGGATGTCAACGCTTGCCTCTGTCTGCTAACATGACCTTCTGCCTCCCTCCCAGTCTCCTGCCCACCGCACACACAGCTTTGCAATGCTTCGAGTACCAAACAAATCTGGTTTAGCAGGGCAGCTTGCAAATCCACTTAATGGGCCCTCGTTACCCTGGGAAGTTTGCCAAGGAACCAGGATCAGGGTAGTGTGTTTTGGTGACCGGGTGACAGCTCAGCATCCCACTGAGCATAGCAATTTGTGGTGTTCACAGCTCCTGGCTGCGCTAGCTGTGGGTACTCTGGAACTGGGACTTGGTAGTAAGAGTTTATGGCTCTTTTTGGCTCATTCCCTGAATCCGCTCCAGCTAATGCAAAGACCACTGCCATAGCAGGACATCTTTTTTGATATGAGTTCTATCTAGTTACTAAAATAATGGAGGTGTGAAGCAAGAACAGTATCTTTCTCTTCCAGAACCAGGTACAGAGTGCTTGGATGATGCCTCCTGTTCTCTGGGAACAGGGAATCCCTGCAGCACCTTCTAGCAAGGGTAGTCCTGTATCATCTCCTCTAATACAAATATCAGAGTTCGGAAATGTCTATCTTCTGCAGCAGAACCCCTCCCGATGATCATGGGACAACCATGCTCCTGATTTCCACAGCTTCCTAAAATACTAGGTGGTAATGACAAATACCCTCAGTTTTTCCCCATCCTAGTATCAGAGATGTGTCCTCCTTTGGTTCTGTGTCAGGCAGTTGGAGGGATGTTCCCAAAGACTCATGAAGGGCACACTGCTGATCTGAAGAGGCACCACACTCCCTGTTTCCAGGTGGTGCTGCAAATGAAAACAGACTGTGGGAACCAGTTTGTTGCTCACAACGAAAAAGCAGCTTATGTGTGTTGGAGAGAAACACAAGCATCATCCAGGAGGGAGAATGTTTAGTGACGTCCTCTGCGGTTATCATCAATGTTCATTCACAGCAAGTATCATTTGCAAAAGACCTAGATAAATATTCTGTAGTTCCAGCCCGTTCTGTATTGAAGCAGGGGAAATGAAATTGCTCCCTTTTAGCACATACCGCAGATGTGTGAGTGGAAATGAAAGCAAATTGCACCCTAACATCTCTAAAGAGGAGTCTCAGCACCTCTACTAGCTCATTCTGGAGACTACATGCACAGCCCAGACAGGAACATGGTGCTGCAGAATAAAAGGACAGTCTGAACTGGAGAACCTGAACAAGAACCAGATACGCCTGCAACCATCAGTCAAATCTTGCAGCCACTAGTCAAATATCACCACCTAGAAGCAACACAGGAGATGTCTCATGGGAGGCCAGTTTCTCCGATGCACACTGCACCTGAAGCACACACATTATCAACATCATCAACCCAATGATAGCAATGCAAGAGATCCTACTACAACCCTTGAAATGAGGGCCAGAGGGATGCGTTCAGGAGTATTTTAGTGTATGCAATTTGGAGAAGATGTGGGCCAGAAAAAAAAAAGTGATGCCGAGGAGCTGTGTTTGGGAAAAGTTTTCAAATGAAGATTTAAGTCTGTTGTGCAGTGGTTGAGTCTTCTGGAAGCTGATGGAGGAGGTCTTGCTTTTGATGTTGTATTTTTTTAGGTATTTTTTAACCTAGAGATGACAACTGTTTCAGGGATTAGGGAAAGAAGACATCCAAAGGCTGTCTGAAATCCAAAATCGAGTCTACTGTTCTCTCCTTAAAGCACAGACTGTGAAATGATTCTTCACAGGACCATGAGGTATTCAGTGTTGTGGACGCTCTCCTTCTCATGCAGTCACTCCTGAACTACTGTCCTCTTCTTGTGGGCAATGACTGAGTAGGTAGCACCTCCTGGGCAATGCCTATGGTAGAGATAGTCATAGGGACATCCCTCTTTGGGATGGCTGGTCCAAGCTTGGGATGGTGACAAGTATCGGGTTCAATGCTTCTCCTTCTCCCTGCATGGCCACACCACATAGCTGTGGTGTTTGGTGATTGATGTTACTCCCATCCAGTGGCAGCTGTGGAGAAAGGAAACAAATGACACTGACATAATCCTTGCTCCTCCCCTGCCAACATCCCGTTCTGCCTGGTTTGAGGGATATCCATAGTTAAAGGGTCACGATCTCCTTTCCCTTTGGCGTAAAGAGCTTTAGTACTCTTCCCTTCCATCTCTTCTACATCACCGCCCCCTTTCCCTCCAAAGCAAACAACTTTCAAAAGATTCAAGCTGATCTTGTTAGTGCTTTGACACTACCACAGTGTCCTGGTCTAACACATCAAGGACAGACTGCAACTGCGTCCCTGAGACGCATCATAGAGAAAATGTCAACCACATCAAGACTTAACTCCTCCTAGGAGATACGTTACCGCATGCACTCTGCCTTTCACCTCCTCAGTGGGCGTCAGGACCTCACTTATGGACCTCAAGCTGCAGAATAGCTGAACCTTCAGAAGGAAGTGGAGAGGTTGGCTGCCTATTGGCTCTAGCATTTGCTGAGGGGGTGTTTGGCTGTTCCTGCCAGAAGCAAAAGCTGCTCTGCATGGACCTGTTAAAAAAGAGTAAGTCTGGCTGTAAATAGGCATTTAACTATGATCGCACTGCTTACAAATGTAATTGAGGAGAGGTGACTTCTCACCAAAACACATGCAGAAAGAACTATCCTAATGTAAATCCAAAAGGGATAAAACTTATTCCAAATAAATTATATGCCCTGAATGAACACGACAAGATAGTGAAGCTCTAACAGTGTGTACTAGAGCAATCCAAACCAGTAATACTTCAATGAGAAGGTCCTACCAAAAAAGCTCAGAATAGAGCCTGCCAGCCATCTCTGAGACCGCGGGTTATATCCTCCACTGTTGCAGTTACTTCAACAAGGCTGAGAAAGACCTGTTGTGACACCCTTTGAAAAGTTTCCAAGGTCCCACCACCTGTGCTTGTGGTCACTATGATATCAGAGAGGAGGAAAGCAGTATGAACTCTCTTGGATCATCAGCCATGATCAGTGTTTGTGGCCAATTGAAACAAGACTGAGAAGGTGTCGTCGTTTTTCTAGATCTCATTAGCTTCAGACTATGTAAAGCTGCCTTCCTGTTCTTCCTGGCAGCTTGCTGATGTCATCCAGTTTGTCAGAGGTCTCAAAAAGGGTGAAAGGCTCTGAAATGTGCCCAGAGCCCTGAGGCATCCTTCTCTGCTGGGGATCAAGTAATTCAGATGTTCATGTGGCTGTGGACAGTGAGATGGAAGAGCTGGGAAGGCAATCAAAATACCAGTAGCTATCATTGCTGAGAGCAGAGTGTTGTCTCAAGAACATAATATCCCATCCATCACCTCACCTGGAAACATGACATTGGTGGCAAGTCAGATGGGTCCCAGGCTAAAGAGCTGGAAGTGGGTGAACTGACCCAGCAGACTGGATTGGTCATGCCAGAAGATATAAAAGTTGGCTTAAGTGTGGCATGTTTGTCACCTTCCTTTCCCTTTAGTAATCACAATAGGTATGAATCCCTTTGCCCTCCTCAGTCAATCTTTCTTTGGGCAGACTCTCAGCTGCTTACCCTAAATCAAAATCTTGTCATAGCCAGTGACATGGGTAAGTGACTTTAATATCTACTCATGTTCGTTACAGACAATGGTCGCAATGACTGGTCACCAGAACTGACACAAGATGACTATGGTCCAGCCAGCTGCACCAACTGTGGCCACCATGAAGCTCCCCAACCTGTGACACTACATGGATCCTGCCTCAGATTTTAACTGCAATCACAACCACGTGGCACAGCTCCTCTGCCTGCACCCCTCGTGTCACTCAGGTAAATCAGAAGGAGTGGTGGCTAAAGTGCTTCTTTCCCCATGGGACACAGAGGCCATGTTCCTACTGAACATTATGCTCCCAACAGAAGCACCTCTGAGGTTCAATTTGTCCTCTCAGATCTTGCACGCAATGTCTATAGGCTCTGGGCCAACTCTGTTCTTCATGACACTCTAAAGTAGCTGATGTTGTGCATTGCCTCTGTCATTGATGCCAGTTCGTCATCTACAAGTAACCAAATGAGAGATTTTCCCATGGAACCACTCCCTGGACTCAGATTCTTCCTACATGCCAGCTGTGAAGCAAACATTTCTATTTTTAGCTTTGAGGTGTTGGCAAGAAACGCAGTGTATAGATCTGCATTGCAAACAGGTAATAGCCCAACCCCTAATTCTGGCCCTTCGTTTCATTCTGCCTATATTAAGAATTGCAAAGCTTAGTGCTTAATCTAATGCCCTAATCGCCTGTCAAGCACTCTCCAAATGCAAATAAGATGAAGCAATAGGTAAGGTTTTTCCATGAGAAAGCGCATGAGGGATTGAGAAAGCTTTATGTGGGCTGTGTTCAATAATGTCTGTGTTTAAAGTCTGGAGCACTTAATGTATCAATTTTCTCCTTTCTCCCATTCTGAATTTTATTTTCAAGCAGGGAAAAATCTTTTTCAAGGTCACAGAGAGGTTATGTTTTAAAATGTTTGCAGTGCATAGCTTCAGGCTAGGTTAAAATTCCCTTCATGATCATAGCTCGTCTTGACTGGGATTCATTTCTTCTGCTACCTTTATCTTACACCTTCCTGAATCCTGTTAGAGCCATGATGGTGCTAACATGGCATGATGTCAAGGACAGAATAGACTTTTCTCCCTTTTTTTAAACCTACAATAGTGGTTTGTTGTTTGTTGTCTCTTTTTGTCTTCCTCCCTCTGCTTTCTCATGGCTTCCAGTTGACAGAAATGAACTGCTTACGTCTGCTGTCAGGATACAGTAAAAAAATGCAGCAATTATCTTTATTCTAGAGGAAACTGAGTGCATTCTCTGTGTATGAGAAAACCCATTCCTTTTTTCCAGTATAACAGATTCCTTTGCACTGGTTTACTACACACCACTTGGGTCATCTTTCAAGTTATAACCCCAAAATGAAGCAAAAGCACCAGACCACCCCCTTTTGTGAGATGCAAACCCAAAGACTTGACTCTATTCAGGAATTAAAGGCTTGTGGCATTGTGCTGTGGGAAAACTGTAAATGAGGAGGAAACATATTGAGCCTTCCTCCATGGTGCCTGCAGCTCCAACCCAACCTTCATCTCCCATGACAAACTGCTTTGATTACAGAGCCACAGTGTGCCTGGGTGCTGAAATGCCTTTGGAGAGGAGAAATATGCTGTGCACTAATAAATAATGATAAGCGATGATCCTATCTGAGGGGTTGTAGGGAGGTAGAGCTGTGAATTCAATGAACAGGTGCAATTTACGTGCCCAGAGCCAAGGATGTGAAACAGTCTACAAGTAAATTAATGACTACTGAAAGGCCAGGGCCTTTCATGGGACAGCCGGGGACACACTTTGGCTTCTATCTGGATTTAAGGCCTTGACTTAAGAGACCTTCTCTCCACTGTCATGCTTATAACAGGGGTGGACGACTGTGTATTTGCAAGGACAGAATACAGCACAGATAAATTGCTCTTATATGAACTAAAGCCTTGAAGCAAAATCACTGGATGATAGGCTGTCATGGCCATGCTCCCACAGCAACACCAAACACTTTGTCCATCTTCCCTCTTTGCCCACACTTCAGTTAATCCTCTGCTAAGTTACTCTTTTCTTGGATTTTGGGTCCCCTCCAAACTCTGGTGAGCATGAGGGACATCTAACACATCTCCTTAGTAGCTGTCCCAGCTTTCATCCCTCTAGCTTTGTGTGGACACAGTTACACAGTTCCAAGTGATTTATATACTTAAGGACTCTCCTAACTTTCCTATTTAAGATTATTCTTCCCTCCCATCGCCTTTGGCCAGCCTGTCCCAGGAGCAACCAGCTGTGTGCAGAGGAAATGCTGGGTCAATAATTATCAATTCATGGGCAAACAAAACAATCCCTACCAGCAAAATGATCATTTTGCTCCCCTATCTTGTATTGCCGTTGCTGATGAGTCACTGCTCCTGCCAGGGCAGTGTATTCTGGGTGTTGGCAGAGGAAAAGGAACCTAAGGAAGGTCAAGGGAAAGCCATTTCTTGTTCATATGACCAGAATTTCTCAGTATGCAAGTGCATTAATATTTTTCTATCCTTACTTGAAATGCTTTGCCTTGGTTTACCTTTGCCTTTTTCCTGTTTCCATCACAAGAGATGCCCTACACTTGTCCCTAGGCCAGTGATTACCCCTGTTTCTTCCTCCTTTCTTTTCTAACCAGTGTTCTTATCACATAGCAGAAATAACATAAACATAAGCAGAGTTGTAAAATACAAATGAAGAGGATAATGTGATTTCTGAATTTAGTGATAGTTGTCAAGACTATTTTGGTAATATTATGATGTTCTATATCTCAATTGTTATGCAGCTACCATCACCTCTGGTGTTGAATATTATCCCACTCCTGTAGTACAGGAGGGAATTTATATTCAGGTCTGTGCTACCGCAGCAATTTACAGGGTGTACACAGTCTGCCCTCAAGTTACTTGCACTCTGCATCCTCTAGTAAATTCAGTGAGTGACTAAAAAAAAACCACAGGAAAATCCAGGTACCTCATTCCCCTACATGATGCATCTATGCTGTGCTCCAAAATAAAAGCAGAGAGGAACTTTCTTACCTTTTCTGGAATTCAATATGTCTCTATCTTTAATGCTCTCTCTCCCATGAGCAAAAAAAAAAAAAAAAAAATCCTATTAGCAGATCCCCTTTTCCTTGACATGCTCACAGTTCTGTCATGTTCCTTGTGCTCCACTGAGCCTAGAAGCAAAACCGTAACTAGCTGATGCTGTGTCAGTGACACCAGTACCACCAGCGTGAAGATGATGAAGAACAGAGCTAGTATCCGTGCATTTTGAAATGGGCTGCTACGCAATGTCTGTGATTTCCCAGGGTGAAGACAACCAAATCTGCACTGCAGCTGTATTGTAACCTGTAATCTGCAGGACAGGGTCCAAATGATGCCAGTTAAATGCCAAGAGATTGCGTGAGCATACAGGAAGAGCTGAACACGACAACAAATCCCACTGAAATGGAGTTAACAACTACAGAGCCCGAGGGCTGATGAGACCTGGGTGTATTTTAACCAAAATAGCTTAGTGTGGGCAACACAGATGGCCACTTGGCAGCTGACTGTGGCTAACCATCCTCAATACCAGTAAGAATTGTGTCTGAAGTACTGGGGGTCATCTGCAGCACAACCTCCTCTCCTGGACAGTCTCTGCTTTGGTGCAGAAATGGCTTAAAAGAGAGATAAGTCACAGCAAAAGTAGACTCTATTCTCCAGATTTCCCAGCTTGATGATCAATGAGCTTAAACAAGACTGAGACACAAACAGATGTGCTCCCTTAACCTTCTCTGTGGGACGTGGTCACCACAGGTGCACAAGAAAGAAAGAAAATCTAAACCTTAGACATGTATGGTCTAAGGAAGGAAGAAACATCCTCATTTGTGAACACGTGAATTAGGAAATGATTACACAGTGCAAGAGAAAAATTACAGTAGTAGCCAGTGAGGAAGACTTCTCTTAATCGTCCCGTATTAGCTCAGTGAATCGGAAAATCGTGGCAAGTCTGCCAGAGAATATACTGCCCAAACCTCATATCAACTGCTGAGCTACATAATATTTAGCTGCTTGGACAGGAAAATGCATTGCTTCCCATAAACCATGCCTCCCAGAGAATTACAGTCTCTTATTTGTCATGCCAAGGTGGGTGTGTGGGGGAAGAGGATTGGAAATAAATGCTACAAATGCTCTGTTATGAGTAGGGAGTTAGTTTATCTCTTCAGCCCAGAACATAAAACCCACAGCTGCAAGTGGAAACAAGGGTTATTTACAGTGCATCTTTTTTGATGAAAGCCTCCTAGAAGGAGTGAGGAAGGTGTTTCTTCTTCATCACAAGTCTGAACCTTGCCTTGTGTGGACATGGGAGGAATAAAAAGTGCAAGATCCTTGAAAGGAGAGGAAAAATAGTGTTTTCCTATGAGCTGTCTTCCCAGGGCCACGCTGAGGAATCTGCAGTGCTTTGCATTGTAGTTCCATGGAGCCCTCAATGAATACAACCAGGAAAATGAATTCCTCCATGGCTCCAAAGCCAGAGGAGTACCTGAGGTTAAGGAGCCACCAGCAGTTCAGGAGAGCAGCCTTCCAAGCGCTTGGACTGAGCTCCGACACCTACCTGCTCCCCTCACGTACGCCCGTGTGTCCATCTTAGCCAAGTGTTTATCTCTGCATTGCAACCGCAGCGGTTCCTTTGGTTGTGTGCTCCCATGGTAGCTCATAACCTGGGGCTTTTGCAGCAGTTAAACCATCAGGCTGGGATTCAAGGAACAGTTTGCTTTATCACAGATGGGTTGCAGAGCCAAAAGAAATCTCTTCTCTCTTTCGTACTTTCCCCACTGATAAAAATAAAAGAAATTAGCCCTTGGGAAGAAGGGAGGTTTATGGTCCAGAGCTCATGTTCACATTCATCCTACTTTAATAATGACAATAAAGATTCAGAGTTTGCTTCTTACGCTGACTTGTCTGCTTTCACAAATGCTTTCCACTAGAGGAGCCAAGAGTGGAGCCTGAATTTTCTAACACCTTGTCACATCTCACCACTAGAAGAAGCCAACCGTGAGAGTTGGTCTGTGGGCAGGATGAATAGTGCTGGTGTACAAGAAGGAAGCTTTTGGCAATTGCTCTTGACTTTGTGGGTGTTCTTGTTTGGGCTTTCTGCCTGGGCATCTTCAAGAGCAGTCACAGTTCCTCCTTGCACCGTGTCCATGTGATTGCAGAGACAACCGCTGCCCAACTAATTGCGGTATGAGAGGTCCCAGGCTCGAAAAGGCTCCCAAGCCCTGCCACCTCACAACAGTGCCTTCCATCCAGGAGCAAACTCATCCAGCCTGTACTCATGTGCAGCTGGGATTAGGATCTGCTCACCTGAGAAATCCACACTTTGGAAAAAACAAGCCCGTTTCCTACACAGCGATACGGCCTGAAAGAGAATCAGGCTTACACACAGCTGGTTTATGGGAAAGCAGTTCACTGTGTCTTCGCATTCATGAGTGGGGAAACACGATCCTGTACCTCATGGCAAATTACTCTTTAAAACTAGCTGAAGCATACTCAAAACAAGTGGGGTTTTTTTTGTTTGTTTTTTTTTTTTTTGTTTTGGTTTTTTTTTTTTAAATATGCAAGATGGTAGGAGAGAAGCTGTTTTAACTTTGCAAGAGCTAAAAGAATGTCTTTAGTAATGCTTAGCTGGCTCCTCTCATGAGAGCATCTTGGTTTCTAAAAATCTTTTCTAGAAAACACCTGCCTTTAAAGAATGACTTCAGAAACACTATTCTTAAATGTAAAGAATTGAGCTTTGTGGATGGTATGGGACTTGTAAGGGTAGTTCACAAAGCTAGTGAAGGAGTGAGATTTGGGGAATACGCACAAAGGTGCCATCGCTCTGCAGTCTTTGGATGGAGTGGGCTATTTTTGCAGATTTCCCCCACCAGCCTGGTAATAAGCACCAATAAATTCTAGCAGGAGGATCTGGAGATCCCCAGTCATCTCAACACAAGACTTAAGACTTCTTGCTCCCAAGCCACATCACGAAGCAGGGGAGGAGAAGGGGAAAGCTATCCACTGTGGAACCAGCTCTTGGCTTCTTTCTGTCCTAATTTACCAGCTCAGGGAACAATTTATGGAGTGGGTTTGATGTTAATGGGTGGTTGCATCCTGCTACTCTCCAGGAAGCTTCTCTTTTCTGCAGCCCCGTGCTGGGTTTTCAGAGCTACTGAGGGGGAGAATGGAGGATGCACCCTTCTCCATGCAAGGGAGGGGATGAGAAGAGGTGATGCTGACCCACCACATCTACTGATGCTTTCAACTGCTTTTACAGCACAAATGCACCAGGGTAAGTGTGAGACTCAGACCCCAGAGCTCCTGCTTTGCTCCTCCCTCACTCCTCCCATAGTTTTGGCCCTTTCTCCTGTATAGGCTGTGAAACCTCAGGACCTCCCGATCCCTGAGCCCAGAGCATGGATGCTGGAGCAGAAAAGAGCCCCAGGCACTGCCAGTTTCCCCGGAAGGGCTTGGGAGAGCAGGGGTGCGTGGGCAGGTGTGAGTCCCTGCTGCAGCCCACATCCCTCTCTGATGAACCCGGCACAATTCCTATTGCAGGAGGTGGACACCAGGAGTAAACAAACTGGAGAGAGTTCTAGGGCCTTTTTACTGCATCCCTTGAAGGAGATATTTGGAACATCTGCTGGGCTATCTGAGCCCAAACCTGTCATGATCTGGCTAAGAAAATCTTCATGGCTCCTTAAACAACCCTCCTCATCCTCCTGCTGGAAGCCATCATGGCATGGGGAGGTGCCCACTGCCTCTCAACACTTCACACTCCTGGCATTGTTGCTAATTTTTCCTTAGGCTTACCCTGGGGCCATGTCTTGCCCAATAAACAGAGATAGCAGCAGCCCTGCAGAAAGCAGAGCAGATAGTGCAGAGTATTCCATGGGTCTCTCACCCTCAGAGGCAGCCCTCAGCCCTGTGGCATTTGCGACCACATCTCAACCCAAACCTGCTTCAGAGAATTTTCCTGTAGCTGAATCAGGCCATGTGAGCCTTGTGGAGTTTTTTTCCAGGGAGGTAAAATAGCTGCCTGCCTCCCCAAATTTCTCTCTGCTCCATTTACTCAGGGTCTCCAAAGTTTAGCAAAATCCCTCAGCTCTTCTGGAATCAAACATCCAGGGACAAAGCTAAGCAAAATAAATTCCTCCTGTCCCAGGCTGTCACTCTGAGTGGTTTACACCAACAAGGAACGCATTAGTCACTAATACCACAGGGTCTATATGTGTGTTTGTGTATTTTATGGAATGTTTTTCCTCTGTGTGTGCCGTGGGGGCTGTGTACCAGGAGGCTCAGGCAGCTACAAGGAGGGTCTTTCGAGATGTCTGTATCCGTGGAGAGCCCTTCTCTACCTACGTGTGCTAACACAAATGCGGACACACACCCAACCTCACCGCTTCTCTCCAGCTTCTGCCTGGGTGTCATAGATTGATATGGCGTATCATATCAGAAGGATAATTCTCATCATTTTCCCTGAGGTGATAAACATCACCACTGGGAGCACATAGTACACACAGGAGCATAGACAATACAACAACATAGCCAACCACTGCAACATCATGACCAATAACTAACAACCAATACAATAAGTGTGTATAAACAAATTTGTTTCAAGCAAAAAAAAAAAATCAGATCTGTTTGTTATCTCAACCCTTCGTGACCCACACTGGGTGCCAAAATAACTGTCATAGTTCAGCCCCAATCGGGACAAGACTACGTAGTCTCTCTCTCACTCTACCCCCCTACCCTCCAGTGGGACAGAAGGGAGAACTGGTAAACAAGCCAAAAAAAAAAAAAAAAAAAAAAAAAAAAAAAAACACATGGGTTGAAATTGAACAAAAAGTAAATTTAACAGCAATAACAGAAGAAAATAAAACAACGATGGAATACAAATACAGCACAATGACTTACAGCAAATCTCCACACCCAGTTTCTTCCAAGTAGCATGAGAGTCCCCTCAGCACCCTCCTCACTGATATACTGAGCATGGTGTCCCATGGGATGGACCAGCCCCTTGGCTAATTTGGGTAAATTAACCCTAGCTGTTAGCTAATTAGTTAATTATCCCAGCTGGGTGCCCCAGCCATAGGAGCCACCAGCTTCAATTCTCCTCCCAGCTCAGGTGAATGTTAACTCCATCCTAGCCAGAACCAGGACACTGGGAAATGCCAACAGCATGGAAAGCCCAAAAGCTAAGACCACGCTAGAGGAGGCAGAGGCCATACCTGGCCGTTTTTCCCAAGGTGCTGGACATTTTCCTCTGCAAACACTCAAAACCCTTGCTATGATGGCTCCTCCTTTTCCACCAGCCTCCCAGATCCCGCACAGCCCTGGCTTGAAGGCTGCTCCTCTCAAGGCTGGGATGGGGCAAGGGCTGAGTGATGAAATGATGGGAAAACACTTGAGAAGAAACTGTGGTTTCATCTCATTTCTAACATTGCACAACAAAGTGTCAATTTGATTCAGTGCAATCCACTTCAGCACAGAAGTCTAAATGAATCACTGGGACTTTCTTGTTTAGTTTCAGAAATGCTAAGGTATTTTATTTTAGGCAGGTAAACCAGACAGTTCCAACTTATCACTTTGGCCCCTTTATTTTAAACATGTTGCTACGCTGAAGTATTGATGGCATTTTATGCTAACGAAACCATCTAATTTATATTAAATACCCTCTTAATAATATATGCGTGCAATAAACATATTTAATATCGTATTTAATATAAACTCTTTATAATATACAAAGATTAATATAACACAATATAAACACTTACTGTGTTACAATATAGTTTCATATTTTATGGTAGTAAAGAAGTAAATGCAAACAAGCCCACCTTCATGAGGCTCTGATTTTTATTCTGATTTATTTTACATACATCATGGAACAAAACAACAGGAACTGGGCCTGGCACCCTTACAGAGCAGGTTCGTCACAAAGCAGCAGTATTTCCAAGGGAAGACATCAGGCGAGGCTGTGAAAGGAACCTCCCCCAGCTGGAAGATCTCGACTCGAACACCATTTCCAAGGCCTGTCTGGACAGGGAGAACACAGGGCTGATTGCTGCCTGGCTTGGCAGAGCGCTCTGATGGCTCCAGTCGAGCTGGTGAGGGCACCGACAGCAAACCCTGCCCGGGGAAGATGTGCTCGCTGGGGTCGTGGGTCCACATCCCACACATGGCCGGTCTGACAAATCCTTCTGGCTGCTCTCACCTCAGGACATGAGGGGAACACAGCTACGCCTTCGTGTCCCACAGTCCCGGCTCAGTGGAGAAAAGAGAGATTGGGGTTTAAACTGTCTGAGAGCATCTCTGAACAAGAAAACTTGCTCATCCAGTGGGGAAGAGTATATGGCACAGAGAGCCATAAATAATGAATCGATCCCTCACACGGAGTTTGCTTCAGCCTTACACTCTTCAGAGAGCCAGCAATTATTTTTCTGTTCTTTTGTGTGTTTCAGTTGAATGGTAGGCAGCTCTGGGAGAAGGGAAAGTCGCTCAGAGGCGCTGTGCTGATCTGCTTCCTCCTCCGCTCCGCTCCTCTTCACTGCCTTCCCAAAAAGCCTGCGTACCCGAGCGATGCCGGTGAGCGGTGTCAGATCAACAGCGCTGCCAGGCTCTTCCGGAGGGTTGCAGTTGCAGCTGATTTTGAGAAACAGATTGAATTAATGTGTTAAACTAAAGGCAGGTTTTAGAGCACATCGCAAACAGGGCAAACTGCAGCTCAGCCGTCGCGGCGCCTGGGACTGCTGCCTCCCAGGAAAATGAAGCAGAAGGATCTGGCTGCCGGGGAACGACAGGAGACAAAACGTGAATTTCTCTCCAGGCGAATGGAAATGCTTCCCTGAAAACAGGTTTGAAACTGCCTGGGACTGCTAATATGGGGAAATCCAAAAACACAGCTGTGGAGCAGGTGCCTGAAATGATTCACTGGTGTCGCCTTTCTAGGTCCCAAAACGCTAACAAGCTCTTCAGAACCTTAAACTGCTGATTATGTGCCTGAGACCCAACAGGGGTGCCCAGGATGCCTTCATGCTGTTGAACTAGTCCAGACTGAATCGCTGAGAGACTGTCCAAAAAAATCAGGGATTACTTAATGAGACACTAGAGTCTGAGTGGGTAATAAGGTTTTTGAGACCCCAAATCTGCTAAAAAGGTGCTCAGGACCCTGGTGCCACACTGACATGTATTTCTTCTTTTACAGAGCATCCTGAGATGACTTCAGCTCTACAGAGCCTGACCTACTTTAAAGCCAGACTGATTTTGTCCGAGCAGCAGATGCGTTTGAGAGCAAAGCGACAGAAGTAAAAGCTTCCAAAATCTGAGTCCAGTTTCCTGGTCACAGGCTGGTGCACCCAGCAGGATTCACTGCTGCTCAACGTTAGCTTCTGCTCTTCTGTCTGCTCCTTGGCTGTCCTGACACATCCTTCCCAAGCACATGCTGTAGCCTTGGCTTCCACAGCAAAGAAGAAAGGAAAGCGGTCTCTATTAGTCATTGCATCATTTGCACAGCCATCAAATGGGAGAAGTAATTAACTCGAGCATGTTTATCTACAGTAATGATGAATTTGCATTGCTCTCTCTATCAACAAAGCGGACTGTGCTCCCAACGCTCTCTGAAGTGTTCACAAAGCCCATGCATTCCCTTTTCTTGCATAAGTCCTGATCTGTAGAAGCATCACACTCACTCCTGCCTCTGTCTCTATCCTCTCTCTCTCTCTCAATACCCTCCTGAGGTTCTAGGATGTTTCTCAAAGGCCACTCATCACCATGCAATCAATAAACCTTGGCTTGCTCCCATTCTCCATCTGGACCATGGGAATAGCAAGCGAGATAACAACCCTTGTGGTGGGAACAGAAGACAGCGAGGTGCTTCAGTGCAGTAGTGACTGAGACTGTATTTGGATTTTAAGGGAATTTTAGCCACGATTCTCCCTGTGATTTTCCCACTGCATTGGCAAGAAGTATTCAATCTGCATGATTGCTAGGACTTTCTTGCAAGACTCTCATTCACAGAGTCCCCCTCTGTCTCACACCGCGGGTGGCACATGTCACATAATATATTCTTGATCTATTTCCGAGCTTGATTCCTTGCCTTAGATTGTGTTGGAGGCTGCTAGGATGTGGGCTGGCTCTGCACACCATGCACACTCCCTGGAAAATGCTCCAGTGATTGAACATTCATTAAAAACAGCAAATGTGAATTATAACTGACTGCGTCAAGGTGCTGGTGAACTGGCGACATATGCACACAGTCAAAGCAAATGATCTGGAACACAACAGCCAGAGATGGAAAACTCTGACGCATCCCAGTCTGACGCGTATCTCAGGGGTGATGCTGAGCTGCTGGCTGGGGCACATCCCTCCTGCAAAGCTACTTCACTCATTGAACAGCTTTATTGTACTTTGTACCAAGAAACCAGTATGGATTTACTTTTTAGTCTCTCTCCTTGCTGGTTGGATCAGTTAAGCAGAGCACCCCTCGTTTTGCAGCAAGACCAGCTGAGATCTACCTGGTCTGATCCGTAGTTCTCCTTTACATCAGGGTAATTCCTCTGGATATGAGTCGGAGGTGAATCTAGCAAAGCACCAAAGGGTTTCAATAGTACAAGGCCTTAATGCAGCACAAAGTGGTGTTAGCAAGGTCATTGCTGTCTTCTCTTTGAGTGGAGCTTTTGAGCACAAAATTTAGGATTCAAAAGAGGACGAAACAGATTCAAAGCAAAATCCCAGTGCTGGCACTAAAATCAAGAAGAAAGGATGTTGAACTGTACATTCAGCACAGAGCCAGGACGCCAGTCCCAGATTTATTAGACAATATCCCCTAAGTCAACAAGAAGTGAGTCTTAATTAGCCCACATCTGGACCTCGGTTTGTCCTAAATTCATTCCCGCATCACTTGATGCCAGATCTACAGCTCGCTCACCCACTCCCTTCCGGCGTCACAGCGCATCTTTCAAGGGAGTTGATTTGCAATTTAAGCCTGTAACCCAACGCTACAAGGCATGTTTGATGTGGCTCCAGGTTCGCCTGTGAATGTTTCCATCCAGCTCTAATTAACAGCGACAACAACCACTTTTTAGCCATGGGAGGGAAACCCCGGCGGGCGGAGTGGATATTTCCCTAACTGCTACCATAGCCCCGTCTCTCTAGGAAACCTGAGGCAAACTTCCAAATTTCTTTCCGCTTCTGCCGTATATTCCAGCGCGTGCGGCGGCTCCGCAGGGGAGCCATGCTTTGTAATGAAAACACAGTGCATTCGCTCTGGTTTATTTATGGGATAATAGACCAGGTGCTCTGTTTCATGAGACAATAATCAGAGTTCCCAGGTGGATAAAATCAAGACCAACTAAGTCATTTCTGCAGAGGGAGTGTATTATTGTCTTTTCAGATCGGGTTTCCATTTCTCTCTCTGTTGTATTACGAGTACGGGAAAGCTGTTGGTCGGAATCAATCTAGCTGGTTCTTTCCCCTCTTTTTCTCCCTTGCTGCTCAGAGATGCCTTAAATCAGAGAGAACATTATCTTATTTTTGAGCAATAGAGAGGACAGACCATCTTTATGATCCATTTCTGTACAATGTCTAATACAACAGCATTCCAGGGGCTGACAGAGGCTCTGTCAATACAGGTGATAAACAAACATCCCACCACACCTAGTGCCGTGAATTCAGTCAGACTGGCCATTAGCAACACCCCCCCAGGACATTCTTGCCACCCCTTGAAGGTGAAAAACACTGAATAACACTCAACTTGACACTGACATGTAAGTTTGAGAGAGTCTCAAACCGGAGATGGTCTGCAGTTCAGGTGTCTTGCACTCATGTTTTGGGTAGATGCTCGTGGCAAGCACCCTCAACCACAGAAGCTGCTTCAGTCTCCATGTGAGATCTTCACACAGCTCTGGATTCACACCCAAAGGATTTACACCCTGATAGACTAAATATTAATATCTCCATCCAGATATAGACAGAGTGTGAGTTAATCTAATTTCCAGATTAAAATCTTCCCATGATCAGGAAACACAAAATTGACACTATATGTGTCTCCAAGAACTGACGGGAAAGAGCTTTCCAGGACATAATTATGTTTTTCCAGGTTTCCCATCACCTTGCTGAACCCAGATCTGTTGTGGCTAACACCCACAATCCAGATGTACACCCAATCCATTCATTCAGTAAAGGACAATATTGGTGTGCATCACATTGCAGAGGTTCCTTGATTGCAGCGTCCTGTCACTGGAAACCACGTCATATAATCCCATGTGCAAGGGATGAGCCTGTTTTAAAACTTGCTAGGCTTTTTATCCCCATTATTCCTACCGAGTAGTTACTTCATGATTTCATTCCTTCAAACATTAAAAAAAAACCCTTCAAACTTTATTTATGACCGATTTATACCATTTGCTCCAAAGCCAGCATCATCATTTGGCTGAAATAGCTCCGTTTCCCTCTCAGTGCTTATCCCTTTGACGTATTTTCTACACAGTAATCACAGCCCTTCACGCACCTTTGCCTTCCTAGCTTAAACAAGTTAAATTCTCTCCTAGAACACGTGCCTCTTTTCCTTAATCCTCCTTATAGTCTCTGTCTGTACCTGTTCCAGTTTGGGCTGAGCTGGTTTGGAAGGCGTGAGACTGGCCGTTCACTTCGCCCTGGCATTTACCACTGCTTTCACCAATGGCAATAACATATCCTGATCTCCATAAGAAGTAGTTTTGTAAGGATCCTTGGCAAGGTACATAAAGGTTAAGCAGGCATTTAATTAAAAAAAAACCTGGTCAGGAGCTCTGCCTTATCATTTTGGTACTTTATAAATCAGCACAAAAATTCTCAGGTAGGCACTACCCTGAGCCCCTGCGTATATCAGCTGGGATCAATGTGCAAAACAAATAGGCAAAGATGGAGCACTGAGAAGGTCTTTGCTCGGTGATGTTTGGGCTCTGTGGTCTCCAGAAATTTTTTTTTTAATGCTCCATGATAGTGCAATCTTCCTCTACATTGCAGAGTCCACAGCCCCTGCTGAAGGTTCATCCAGCCCCCAGGGAGGACAAAGATTTGGTGGGATCGATGAGGAGAGGAGCCACCAGTTGGCTTCAGTGCAGATGTTGGTTCATGGACGAAGGCCTGGCAATACCAGCTGGCAATAGCAGCTCCCTGCTATCAGTTCCAAAATGCTGTCTTAGGCATAACGCCACAACCAACAGAAACCTCCTCTCTGGAGCTGAGCCTGAGCCGCTCCACGTGGCTCGTGGAGAGGAATTTGGTTTCTGAAGAGGGAACCTTTTATATTGCACTCTGAGGTCTTCAATATTATTGTTCCCTGTTGAATGTGGGTTAAGGAAGGAAAATAGTGATACTTTTCTCTTTAGCTCTTCTGCACTTCTCATAAAGGCATATAAAAACAATAATGAGACACTCCACCACTTTAAGCAGTCAAGCAATGATAAATGAGATCCACTAAAACACTTCTGTCTTTGCCAAGGGCACTCTGGATTATGCTTGAACCTGGTTTAACCTTAGCACTTAACCTCCTTTTCCACAAAGTTAACATTGCGTGGCAACAACCATGATGGAGCTCAAAATAACAAGTCAAAGGAATCATTCTGTGAGACAAAAGGAGTATTTGCTTCAAGTTGGGGCTGGGTTTTTTAAAAGTGTAATTTATCTATTTGCTAAACCTCAGAATTTTAAAGAAACAGAAAGATAATTCTGTGTTACTAGTAAAGGAGGGAGGAAAGCTATGAAATTCAGCATGGAACTATTTTTTTTTATGACAGTCTGGCATGAAAAATATGGGGAAAGAATAGAGCTAAGCATTATTTTCAGCAATGGAGGCTCATACAGATGTCCCCCACTGCCTTGAATTCAAATCCTTTCTTGGAGTCAAGATCACACAGGCAGCAGAGCAGGCAGTTGTCCTTAGGGGTGGGAGGCTATCAGCTGACACCGTTAGACATGCTCTGCTTTTGCATGGCCATCTGCGCTGCACGCAGTGACACAGTTTGCAGAGACCCCAGAATGACCTGGCATCGAAGAGCAGAGCCTCGGTGCCCAAAGATGCGTTCGTGTGATGCTGCACTTGGGGATCCATTCCTGCATCCCGGGAAAATGTGGTAACTCGAGCAAAAGCTTGATGTTGATCCTACTACGCTGTGTCTTGCTCTTACTGTATGGAGCAGAGGAATACACATTTCCTCTTCATCCTTGGTCTCAGCCTAAAACCTGCACCCTGCTTCCACCAATAAAAAGCCTGCCCAGCTCACAGTCACTAGCGTGCTCTTCACACCCAGTGCAAGTTGGGCCAAAGGACTGAGAGCACATCTGACAGATCCCTGGTGCCTGCAACAAATGAGCAGGGTCCCTAGGGAGCAGGATCCCTAGGGAATATGCTCCTCTGTGGGGCTGCCCAGATGGATATCTCAGGAACACGGGTTTCCCCACAAGTAGCAAGCATCAAATGCATAAAACTGGGGTTTGGTGCATCACTGCTGTAATAAGTGATAAAAAAAAATAATCAACTGCATCACTGAATCATCATCCTTAGCAATGCAGTGAGGCAGGAGCCAACACCTTGCCTGAAAAACATCCCATTGATGTGGCCTGAGGGAGACGCCTGGTCGCACACCCTATAGCTGGAAAATGTCAAGCCTGGACGTGCCCGGACAGAAAACAAAGAGAAATTGTTTAAAGTGGGACCGTGAAACACTGCAGGGAGGTGGAGCAGCTTGGGCGTACAGCTCAGAGGAGGGGCGCACCGAAGGTTTGCTTAGCAAAAAAGCTGCATGCTGTTTTCAGGTATTGTGTTTAATGTGAGTGTGTGTCTTTTTTGAAAGACAACTGTGATTACAAGAACACACCTGATATATATTTATTTCTCCTCCTGACAGAAAAAAAAGCATGGAAGGACCAGAATACACAAGCTAAAAGGGCTGACAATAACAGTGTTAATTCACTTACGCCTCTTCCCCAGCTTACGAGATTACTTTGCAAATGCGAATCGCGCACGTATCCACCCAATTTGCAACAAAATATTTGCACAATACATTTCCCTATCCCTGGCGACTAAATTGTCCTTGCTTGATCTCTAGAAATAGTTTGCCACATGAATTTACCTGTGGTAGCTGCGCTTTACTTTAACCCCCTGCGAGGGGTACGATGACAGATTGTTTTGAAACATGTGAGGGAAATATTCTGCGATTAATTGTACCAACAAACAGCCAACGGCGCAGAAAATGGAGGAGTAATCGTAGGCTTAGAAATACCCTTCCACATTCAACAGCGTTCCGAAGTGGTGAGGAGGCAGACGTTTTGCTTGGGGATGCTGTTTAGCCCGCAGGCGCTTGCAGAAGTTATCTGGGGTTTGCAGAGCTGGGAAGAGCTATGCATGCTGAGGTACACTGCGTACCTGACTTGCAAATATAGTAAGCAAGGCTATCAAAGTGTTTTCGAAGTGAAGACATTTGTAGAAAAATCTGTTTGGTGTTCATTCCTTCCAAATGGGAATGATGGATATTCACGTCTCTGCGCAGGGTCACAGCGTGCGTCATTCACTGAGGCAGGTTAAAACAAACCCCCTCCCTTATTTAATTTTTAATCAATTTTAAAAATAAATGTTTAATAATAAAAATAAACCAGGAAGACAGTCCTTGCCCCAAGGACCTGACTGTTTTATCGGTGATCGGAACAGGGGCGTGCGAACGCTGCACTGACGCAGTATGACGGCGGCTCAGAGCCGGGTGGGCGGCTGTTCCTACCAGTGTCCCACGATGCAAAGCTGCGGTCAGCTCGTGCATCCCCAGTCCTGTGGGACAGAGTCACAGCAGCACCGTGGGTCTATTCCCACCACTGGGAGTTAGGCAGGCTCAGGGATAGGCGGTTGGAGGGGTAAAGCTGTTGCCCATTGAGTTAAGCTGGGAGTGGATCCTGGTGAGACAAAGCAACATCACCTCTAGATGTGTTTTGGGGTCTTCTCCCAGTCCTCCATTGGCTCAGTGTGGTGTTAAAATGGTTTAAACTCATCCTTTTCCTGCCCTTTCCCAAGCTCAGGAGAGAAAAATGAGATTCATGCTATTTATCTGGGCCTTAGCTTAAAAATAAAAGAATGGCTCCACTCTCCCTGTCCTTCTTCCACATTCCCACCTTCTTTCTGAGAGATGGTGTGTGAGCATTTACTGCATAAACCACTTAGCAACATGAGGCACTAGTCCTCCCCAAATCCTCTCTGTGTAGCCCATATAGTATATACAGCACTAAATTCCAAAGCCATGCCTAAATAATAAACCAGCACGAGTGCCTCTGACTTTCTGGACAACGTGGTGGTAAAAAATTGAGGATGTAGCACCTGAGCTGCCAGCAGGAACTGCAGTGACAGCCCAGCAGGTCGATTCATGTTAATTCAGAACTAGCTGAAAATCACATCATCGATTTAATGAGACATCTCAGAGTTTCAAGATGTTATTTTGCTCTGACATTTTTTAAAATTAATTTCATGGAAAATATAAATGCTTTAAGACAAAAAGCTTTTATTTTTCTCATGGGAAATCTCATCCCAGCCAGTGTAACTTTAGGAAAGACATTTTTTTTGCATTCATAAGGCATTTTCTGATGAAAGTTTTCAATGGAAATGTTCAGACCAATTCCAGTCTCATCATTCTGTTTCAAAACCCCATACTTGCTTCTGATCAGAACTTGTTTTCCTTTGAGTCAGCCTCAAGGTTCTATTTCCTCATGCCGTAAACACAGCTTTCTCCCATTTCTGTCTTCCCCTCTTCCTTTACTGCTCTTCTCCTCATTTAACTTGCCACTTCACACCTTGCAGAGCACCTCAAGATACACAACACAGATTGAGAACAAGGAGCTCGGAGTGTTGTCGTTCCAGCTAGGATAGAGTTAATTTTCACTGAGCATTGTACTGTAAATTATGTGCTTAAGTATATTTTGGTTTTGTTTTCCATCTTTGGTTTTTTTTCCTCTGTTGTTCTCTTAAACTGTTTTTATCTCAACCCATGAGTTTTGCCGCCTTTTCTTTCCCGATTCTCCTCCCCATCCCACTGAGGGGTCAGTGGTGGAGGGGAGTGAGTGAGCGACGGTGTGGTATTTTAGCTGCTGAGTGGGGCTAAACCACGACAGGAACCACGGCTCAGCCTGAAATGACACGCCAACAGAAACAGAGATGTAACACAAGTTTCTGAACATTAATTTACCCAGTAGAGAAACAGTTTTTAGAAACTTTAGGGTCCTATAGGCACTGTAGGAGAACCTTCCACAATTTTCTAGTATAATGCATGAACACTATAGAAAAATCCTTTCCTTCCTTGATCTCTTTTTCCCTGGAGAGATGCAGATGTACAAAGACATTGTAGTCCTGACCTTTAAGGGTCTTTTTGTACTACCAAGTGATAATGAGAAGATAATTATTTTTCCAGAGATAGATGCACCTGTAGGAGCTAACAGCATGATCTCACTCTCATTAACGTCTCTAGGAAGCAAACTCCACTGAGGTTCAATAGAAATAGGATTGGTTTGTCAGCCTGGGACTTGCTTTTTCCCACAGCTCCTCCTTGACAGCCATCTATACTATTACATCTTTGCACTTACGGCATCCCTCTGCTGCAATTTGTATCCCTGTAATTACGTGGACCATACAAGGAACTCGCTGCCGTTAGTGTAGAGCAGCGAACGGCACTTGTTAATTCAACTGCGATCCATTGTCATTGCCCTGACAGAAACAAATTCATTTGTTATTCATGCGGATGTCACAAGCGTTTCAGGAGATGCTCCATCATAATTTAGCATTAGTTAATGGCCACTTAGAGTGTTCCTGGAGCATCTGCAGAAAGGAAGCCTCTCTGATATTATCGTTCAGCTCTCACAGGTTTCTCCATCACTGAAAACTGCTGATGAGTTAACAGCACTACTGATGCTGCAGTTTCATGCATGGGAGGCAAAGATGGATCACACATGCTGCTCTTCCATAGGGTAGCAGGTGGCAGAGGAAGAAATATGGAGGCTCTAATGGGTGTCTCTATGTACACCATCCATTTTAGTGCCAGGGAGCAGTGGAGTATGGTGTTGAAAGTTTAGCTAATTAAGGGTTAAGCTTACGTTAATTCCTCCCACTGGCCATTAACTCTCCTGTGCAATTAATTTAGTCCTTTATTGCCCCACCTATGGCATACTGTGATGATGTTTTCTTGCCCGCCGTTGAATGATCCCACATGACAATTATATTCTCCTCTCTGCTGTACCAGGGCTTCAGCTCATCATTTTCTATTAGAACTGGGGGAAGCAAGTCACCTGTCACGGTGGCAGATTTGAGCCCTTAAATTATCCAGCTCACAGTACATGCAGTTAAGTCACCAAAGAGCATTTGCTTGGGTTTATTTATTCTTTTCTCCTGGCCTAAGATTCATTTCCCTCAAACGTTCAGGTGAGCAAACAGTTTGAATCACTGTTATGGGATTCAGCCCCATAACGTGAAGTCCTTGCATGGCTGGACTCAACCTTGCGTGGCTCATCCACCACATGAGCGTGGGATTTCAGAAAGCTTGGAAAGAACACGGATGAAACATGAAACAAGAAAATGTCTAAATGGGTTGTTTTGATTTTCTTTCTCCAAAAATGTCAAAACCTTTAAAAAGGCAAACACATTTTAAATTCTTTTCATTTCGTGCCCTTCATTTATATATCAATCTTCATCATTGTTGAAACAGCATCATGAAGATTCATATTTTTAAAGCAGCCAAAACTTCATCCCACTAAAGCCCTCAACTTGCTTTTTTCAGATATGGAAGGAGGACAGACTCGGAACTATTGGTTTCTGTAAGGATAAACTCAATTTCCCAGCAGACTCACACTGGAAGTGAAATCTGAGCAACCTCTGGACTGACTGAAAGGGAAGCCCAAAGTCTTGGCGTGAAGACCACCACTCGGGCAGAGCCTGGAATCACCTTCTTGTGCGAGGTCAAACTGACCTGAAGAAGCACCTGATGAGTAGATTTAATTTGGCTCAGTCTTCCTCACTTCTGATTTTCTTTCCAAATTCCACTGTCTAAGGAAATCACATCACTGAACTGGCTC
Source organism: Ardeotis arabs (assembly GCA_011801015.1). Classification (NCBI taxonomy): domain Eukaryota; kingdom Metazoa; phylum Chordata; class Aves; order Otidiformes; family Otididae; genus Ardeotis; species Ardeotis arabs. Next base: position 125,444 of record JAAGAY010005464.1, read on the forward strand.
ATTTGACAGGAGCAAACAACTGAGCAACTTCTATTGCTCGTGAAAAAGCCCTGATGGGCAGGTCCCTCTGTGACAGGCTTCTCTCTGGAAATCTAACCAAGTGCAGATTAAACCTCTTTTCATCTGTCTCACCTTAAGCAAATGTATGTGCATTTTCCATTACTGTGCACTTCTTCATGGTCCCTGACTTAACACACAGGCTAAATCCTTTCTTCAACAGCAACAACAAATGATCAAAACAATTCAGCTTTTCTTCAAATAATGGAATCTGCTTCAGTTGTAAATATTCATGGCTGGCTGGAGATTGTTTTTTGATGGGCCCTGAGCATGCTGGTGTCAATCTGTTTAAATGACTCACAGTCACTTTTATCTCCAAGGGGCAATTTTGTTTTTCTGGTGCTGGTCTCATAGATTGATCCGTGGCAGATGGAGTCAGACATGTCCACCTCTTCTAGCTCATTTTCCATCTTAGCTCGTTGAGCTTGTGATCCCTAAGAGGTTTCCTCACAGCTATTCTCAGGGCTGGAAATGTAATGGTTTCAGAATAGAGGGAGGTAGATTTAGATAAGATATTAGGAAAAAATTTTTACGCTGAGGGTGGTGGAACACTGGAACAGGTTGCCCAGAGAGGTGGTGGATGTCCCATCACTGGAAACATTCAAGGCCAGGTTGGATGAGGCTGTGAGCAACATCATCTGGTTGGAGATGTCCCTGCTCCTTGCAGGGAGGTTGGACTGGATGAGCTTTAAAGGTCCCTGCCAACCCAAACCATTCTATGATTCTATGATTCTATGATTCAATGAGCTTTTAGAAGACTATTCAGGTTATGTTCATTCCTCAATAAAAGGAATACATGTAATGATTTTTTTCTTAACATCTCAGCAGATGCAGGTGGCAAAATAGCCACTGACTTTTGCAACCTGCAATATAGCCACAGTTCATGCTTTCCTCCCTCTCTAAGGACTGCATTCCCCCTCACACCCAACCTGATCGTAGTTGTGCTCTTCTTGTAGGCAAGAAAGTTTTTCATGGATTTGTTTTTCCAAAGACCTCTTTCTATGGAAACCTGTGTGAAAGGTCACAACAGCCCAGTAGGTAAAAGGCTTTCTATATCTTTCGAGTACTATAGAATCATAGAATCATAGAATATTTAAGGCTGGAAAAGACCTCTAAGATCATCAGGTCCAATCATCAACCTAACACCACCATGCCTAGTAATCGATGTCCTGAAGTGCCACGCCTACACGTTCTTTGAACAGCCAACCTTTGAACACCTGTATACAGTTGGTATCGCTGTGGCAGCAACACGTCCATCTGGCACCCTGCTTGGGCCCACCCTGTCATGGTACCTGAGCAATATATTGCCTTTTATTGCCCGCGCCCTGACCTTGCTTCCCCCCGACAGCCAGTTAATGCATAATTGCAGTGCACTGGCCAAGCTGAGTCTGGCAGGCACTCCAGGTATAAATTCCTTTAATAATGCTTTTGTAAAGGCGTAGGAGGGACTCGCAGACACCGCCCTCTGCCAGAGGAGTTGGAGATGCCTCAGATGACCTCGTTGTCCCCGCTGCTGTGCAGCCGGCTACGCTCCTCAAGAGCTGGGAGGCACATTTTCTCAGTCAAGAGGAGCTGAATGATGAATTTGAGGGTTGGGGTTTTTTTTTTGTTTTTCTTTTTTTCTGGGAATCTCCACTATCTCCTCCTAAAGCAGATGGAGAGGGCTCCAGGAGACGGAAAAGGCCAGGGGCTTGCTCAGAGAACCCGTGACAGGTTCATTATGGAATCCAGAGCTGTGAATGCCTCGGATGCTCAGTGCAGACAGAGTTGTCAAGAACTGTGTGGTTTAGGCCAATTTATTTCCTTAGGTCAAAAATACCAACTCAAACTCGTACACAAGGCTCACAGAGAGGAAGGTAACCATCTTCCAAAATTGGTTCTCATTTTTCATGCTGTCATTGAAGACTGAGTGTGAATTGAGCATGAAAAAATGAGACTCCCAAAAAACAGCAAAAGGGGATGAGACCCAGCAGGGACGCACCTGCTTTTTATTATATAATCATAAAATAATTTGGGTTGGAAGGGGCCTTAAGAAGCCACCCAGGCCATCACTGAAATCAGACCTGTTTTCTCCTTTAATCGAATGAGAACTCCTCCTGTTTCACTTTACAACAGTTGGTTTCCATTTGTGCCCGTTGCCTTCCACATGGATCATGGACACTGAACCGCAGTGGTCAGGACCTTGCAAGGATTCCTTAGAGTAAACTCACAGAGTGGTTTACAGCAGTCACATCAAGTTTTTTTCACATGGCATCACTGCACTTGGTCAGATAAGCACAAAAATTCTACAAGAGGGAACATCTGGGTTATATATTATTTGTCAGGATGTCTCCAAGGAGCACTTGCATGAGGTGGATGGAAGAAGCCCAGGACAAGCTATGTTGTTGCTCTCCAGATAAAAACCATGCTGGTTTTTTTTTGGTTTTTTTTAAAGTTTCTAGTCTTTCCTGGCCTTCACTTACAGCTTTGGGCATGACTAGATATAAGTTTGGTTCATGTAGAAAGAGCACGAGTACATTTGACTGCTTCCCATGGTTTCACCCTTCATCCACTGCAGACAGCAAGCTGTACGCAGGAGGCCTCTGTCCAAAGCCAGTTGTCAGGGAGACCCTGTGAAATGAAATGTGTTAGCTGCAGAGAGCCACGGGCTAAGGAAACACCAGGACATGGTGGTTGAAAGACATTCATCATCCTTGTTCTCTGTTTTTTACAACCTTGCCTCGCCACAGTTTTTCTGTGCTTTAGTTCTTAGTGCCTCTCTGGGAGAAAGGCTATTGCCCCAGTTTTGGAGGTGGGAGAGCTGAGGTGCAAGAAGCTGGACTCAGAGGTATTTCCAATGCAAAGGAAAGCTTCATGAAATTCCCAGGAAAATTCTGATAAATTGAGTTTGCCATGAAAAGACGACACTGAGGTTCTAGAGCCTTTTCTTGGTTAGATTTTCCCTCCAGTAAAAATCTAACCAGGAAGCTTTTTTCATGGACAGAGGTTCATCACAACTGGCATCCTCCCAAGAAATGTTCTGGTGAATTTTAAAGCATTATCCTACTATTTTGTAATAAATAAAAGAAATAGAAACCTTATCAGCTCCATAGGGAGGCACTACCATGCTCATTTTACAGCCAAAATGCTTAAGGGAAAGAGAAACTTAGTCCAGGCAAGCACTGGGTAGAGTGAAGGTCTGCATTTCTCAAGGGGAGAGCTGCACAAAGACTTGGCCTTCTATTGCAAGAACTATCTGTGTGTGTAAAAGATATGACAAAACTGCAGATCTCATTATGACAGCTCAGATTCTGAGGCAAAGTTTGGAAAAAGTCATGATTTTCCAGAAAAAAAAAAAAAAGTTAAATAGAAAGAAGTAATGTTTTTCTGAATCAAGCAGTCACCCTCCTGATTTTTTTTTTCTTGAGGAAAGTGGAAGTTGTATAATAGATGAGAATGGACTAATCAGCCTAAAAAGAAAAGCTATTTACCAAAATACTGGCCTCATGAGTTCATTAGAAAGAATGGGAGAAAAAATACGCATGGAGAAAGACAGATAGATTGACAGAAACTTCTGTCTCAAAATAGAAATATTCACATGAGATACTCTCCATTATGCGGACACTGTCTGACAGCAAGAATGTGTGTTGAAAATAAATGAGTTATATCCTTTGATTGTCATGGCCACTGAAAATAAATAGACATCTGGTAATGAAGGCATAGCAGGCGCAAGCAAAGTTATTGTGTTACCTCTGAAATGAACTGGATGTGCGAGGAAGCACACGGTACACATTCCATTTAGCGAATGACCTGACCAAAAAACATGCTCACACACCAGAATGCACACCCACTGCCATCATCTGAGTACGCCTGGCAGGGCTTGGCTGCTGGGCTAATTTTCTTGGCAAGGTGGACTGAGACAGCCCGTTGGCCCTGTGGCTCATGTTGGTAGTGTCTACACCCAGGTCAGGCCATCAGTCATCTCCCCTTGCACCATGGGATGAAAGGGCTTTCGTGGACTTTTCCCCCTCTGTTGCCCCATGCGATGCCACACACAAAAAACACTTGCAAAGCTCTCCTGCCATCGCTCAGTTCATCCCACATTGGAACAGCCAAGGTCCACGAGCCGCACCAACCCAGGAAAGAGGCTTTTGCTCCAGCAGACCCTCAGAGATACCCAGAAAATCACAGAGGCGTGCTGAGGGCTGATAAGCCTCAGCTCTACCACGCTCAGCAGCAGTAGGATGGGAAGACCTTACTGTTACATCGAGCAGCACGAGCACAGCTCCTCCAGAAAAATGCCATCTGCGAGGTCATTGTGAACCGAGACCTCCTGCGAGGAGCAACGCATGAAAAAAAGGAGGGGATTTCCTCGGCTGCTGCTGTTATCAGGCTTCCCTCCTCCAAATACTGTGAGGGAAGGGGGTTGCTAAAGCGTATTCTGCCAATTTTCTGTTCTTCGTTGCTTTGCCTACAGCAGAGGTCTGCATTATCTTATCTGCTCCTCAGTGCATTGCAACGCCCGCACAGGAATCGGCACATATTCTGCTAAGACGTTGCTGTTCCCTTCGGATGCGTCTCTGCAGAAAAGCTATGAGGATTTACTCCTCTGAACAGACTGGAGCATGGGGAACTGTTGTCTGAGAGGCATTAGACATCATCCTGGGGAGAAGGAACAGAGTGTAAGGAAAGCACAGCTCAAATCCTGTTAATAAAGCGGCGGCAGAGAGCTGGAACAGGGAAGTGGAGGAGGAAGGAGGGTGAAGTCACATTTTACAAAGTGCCAGGACGCTGCCGTTCCAGCTTCTGCTTTCCCATGCGGCAAAAGCAGGGTGTGCTTTTTTTTGGGGACACACAGCACACAACGCACTCGCCCCTGCATGTCCAACAAGACAGCTGACCAGCTGGCTGTACAGCACTAACTTCTTCAGCAGTACCTTACTGCAGGTTTTCACTGCTTCGATGCAGCTTCCTGCTGCAAAACTCCTGCCTCTTCTGCTCCCCGATGCATGAATTTGGGGAGCACAGAGAAGGAGCCGGAGTTATTCACCATGATGACGTATTATAAAACTGCTCTGGGATTTACACTCCCTGTTTCCTGACAGGAAAGAAATCGAGCTTCAGTGATGATGCTTCTCCTCCTTTTCCAACTGGTAATGCAGCAGGATGGATGGGCTGTCACCGAGCCCATGTGCAGTTGCAACAGGTCATTGGTGATTAAATGCAAAATTCATCCAGGACGTGAGGTTGTGATTCAGCCCGGAGGCAGCTCAAAGACCTTCACAGCATGCTCCCTGTGGAAAGACCTGCTCAGCTTCCACACAGACACTTTTTGCTGCCTTTTCTCTCTGAGAGGTTAAAGCCTGGAAGGGAAACAGAGTTGTTGTGTCCCTTTTGAGAACTGGTCCCTGGATTTCCACAACCCGATGGATTACCTGGAATCAGCGAGACTGAAACACTTGCCTCTGTTAGAAAGGCACAGCAGGCAATGCTGGGAAGATGCTGTCTTCTGGATCATCTAGCAGCTGCTTTGCAGAATGGAGTGAAGGATTTCACTGCCCTGTTTCTGGATCTCTACAGCACTTTGACAAGGACAAGCGCTCTCAGTCCCTAACATCCTATCTGTTTCTAGCTGACCCGAGCCCGTTTTAGCAGAGCAAGGATTTATTTGGCAGACAGGGAATGTTAATCTTTCTGGAAACTACTGTATCTCCATGGAAAAAGAATCATATCATTGTTTCAGAAGTAGTTAGCTTGAAAAACCAAATGGCTGGGGAGATGACACCCCACTGTGTCCCAGGGGGGCTGCGAAAGCTCCCATCTTACCTGAGAACAAGCCCTGCTTTTTTAAGCCCTGCAGATGTTTTGAATGTGCTGTTTGCTTATGAGCTTTGAGGCTTTTGCTTTTGGCTGCTGTTTATTGTATTATTGGGAAGCCCATGAACAGAACACCTCCATCTCCCCACACCCTTGCCATGGTTCGGGGAGGTCGGTCCACCCCGTTGGGATCTGTCCTCACTCCCCAACTCTCCGGTCCCTTGGACTTTTGCATCTGTTTCTCCTTCACTATCCCATTCTCCAGGCTTAGTCACACATGGGTTTTCTTTAGCAAGCTCCTCTCCTAGCAACTTTCTCAATGCCTTCCTACAACTCGCATGGCCCAGCCTCTCCTCAGATCTGCCCGAGGAGCAGAAGGAAAGGAGCAGTTTGCCTGGATATCCAGTCCGAATGGGCAGGGATTCAGGGTTATGCACAGGCAATAACTGAGGCATAAAATTATATGTTCCTTCTCAGACATTTAAAGAGAGCACAGTCCAGGTAGTGGCAGTGACTCTGTGGCATGAGTCAGTTGGAGTCATGTGCTGGGAGATCCAAAAGCAGCAAAGACAGAAAATATTCCCTTCTCATACAAACAGACAGAGATCCTGCTGACAAACCGGACCATCACAAAACCTGTTGTGGCACCTGCCTGTCTACAGTGAGCGGAGAGCATAACAAGCAGCATTGCTCCCAGGGAAACAGCCAGCTACCAGCTGTCGCCAACCCCCTCGAACGGCTGAATGGGTGCGAAGGGTCTGGCCAGCGTGGCCTGAGAGCAAATCACAGCTCAGCCGGGTCCCCAGCCCACGTACCCACATCTCCGCCGAGACAGGACTCAAACCAGCAGCCTGGGGAGAGCAGACCCCTCTGCAGCCCCTTGCCCACCTTGGCACCCTCACCTGCCCCAGCAGCACACGGCGGGCATCACTTCTTCCAGACAACCTACTGTTTATTTTTATTTTAAGCTGATGCTTTTTGCCAGCCAAACTACCCAGGCCAGCCTGCACTGCCATCAGGGTATCATCCAGAAGCTGTAAACTACGCGGCGTCTGCTTCCGTCAGGATCCTCAGCCTACCCAGCTTGCTCCAGCTCCCCACCAGCCCAAGAGCAGACAGGGATCAGAGCTGAGCCTGAATTCTTTTCCTCGTCTTCTTCTTCCCGCGCCCCTTTTCTCTCACACAGCACCAGGAAGGGACCCAGCTGCTGCCACACTGCACAGCAAACTGGGATTTATGAGCCACGACCATCAGGAACAAGCAGAAAAATTTCCCTTTCCATGATTTCAGCAAGGCTATGAACACCCGGGGAAGTACAACTGGCTAGTGGACATCACTCAGACCATCCCTGAATGCCTGCCTTTCTGCTGGCCTCTTTTCAGTCCTCTCTACTTCCTTCAGCCGACTAACATTCACTGGCCACAGCAAGAGACCCCCAAGCCCCCTCTGATGCTCAGCAGGACCCATCTGATGCCCTGGTCTGACACCAAGCAGCCGTCTGGGTACTGTGGACCTTATGCAGGGTGGAGGCCAGACCTGCTACAAGCCCCTTGGCAGGGTTGGCCCCACATAACCCCCTCTTAGGGCTCCAGCAAACAAGCTTCCACTCAACAGGCTGCCTCCTCCTCCTCTGCCATGCCAGAGCCCAGCAGACACCAGGCACTCATCTCACCGTGCCCGCACAGCTTGGCCAGTGACCTCCAGTGCTGTCCTGGTCCTGCAACACCACCGCCATCCGCATGCCCGGAGAAGAGAAAAGCTGAGGGTCTGCTCATACTCACAGTTTTGAAGTCCTCATGGTTGCACTCTTGGCCTTTGAATTTGCAGTACAGCATCATATCCTTCAGGTCGTGGCCAACCCGTGCCAGGAACTCCTGCATGTTGAAAACTTTTGGTTTGTACTGCTTAAAATTGGTCTTTTCTCGGAGGATGGCTAAGACAGCCGGGTCAGCCAGGTGAGGGTTGGGGATCTGCAGGTTGACGTCAAGCAGAGCCAGGAGCTCCCCAGCGTGGTACAGGTCATTGGTGGTGAGCCGGGAAAAGCGAAACTCGTTGAGGTTACAGATGGTGACAGCAGGGAAAACCAGGCTGTGTGCCACAACCTCGTCCACTTTGGTCACGTGCTGGTAGGAGAAGTAGAAAGCCACCCGGTCTGAACTCTCAACCAGGAGGAGACCCAGCGAGCCCACAAAGGCCAAGGTCCAGAGCAGGCGACGGATGGTCACCGGCCCGTAGACAAAGACGTGACGGATCCCGTGGAGCGTGGAAGTGTTGGCAAAAATCTGGATGCTGGAAGGCTGCAGGCTGCCCATGCTGCCCTCGCTGGTGCTGTCCTTCAGATCCATGAGGGATAGTCAGCTAAATCCTGGCACTGCTTTTTTTGGGTCAGTCTGTAGCTGAAACTGGGATCCGGATCTCTCCCCTCCCCTCTCGAAAGTAATTAAACCCTTTTAGATGCGGAAGAGAGACGGGGAGTCTCAGGCCAGCTGCTGCCAGTTTATCCCACGAGCTCAGCAGGAGTGTCGTAGGGGTAAATATTTATATAAAATCCATTCAAACTCTCGCTCTTGATTTCCTCGGCGCGATAAGAAGGGCTGGTTTTATTTAGGGAGACACCAAGGTGATGTGGAAGGGATGTGGGTGGGCAGCGAAAGCTGAGCCAATGGAAATAAAGTCCTCCCCCTACACACACACACACACATATACACACACCCCCCGAACGGAGATGAGATTGAGCGAGAGAGCGAGCTTAAAACAAGCCGAGGCGGCTCCCAGCCCGTTAACTGGTGCGGAAAGCCCAAGGATGCCGCTTCCCAGAGCTGATGTCTTGCAGAGCAGCGGGGCTTTCAGACCCAGCAGGCGATGCTCCCTGTGCTCCGGGGATGCAAGCTGCTGGATTGAGGCATCGCTCTTCCTCCCCCACCCCTCCATTTTGGGCAGGGCTACAAGAAATACCACCCCGAAAACCCACCCTGTGCTGCCCGTGCTTTTTCCGAGGGCTTCTCTCAGGTGAAGGCGGGCACCTAATTCAGCAGGAGAAGTGTGAGAGGAAGAGGAGGAGGGAAAGGTTAAAAAAAAAAAAAAGAAAAGGGAGGAAAAATTGCTGCTCAGCTCCATGCATGCACGTACAGGCACACGGAAAGCAACAGCATGAAGCCTTTTCTCTATCACGCAGCAGCTCGGACCAAAAAATCAGACAGGGCAGGACTCAGTGGGGAGAGGCAGCGGGAGGAGAAGGGCTGCAGCATCCCTCATCTCTTCTCTCTCTGCCTCAGAGCTTCCTTTCACTTCAGGACTCTCGAGAGGTGAAGCGCTGAGAGCCGTGAGTCACGCATCCATCCGGAGCCCCGCGGCAGGACGAGAGCCCCGGGGAGGGCAGGGAGAGGGGGCTGCGATCGGAGACCCCCGCCTCCTGCCTGTAAGTAGCCGTGCCTCGGCGGGGTGCGGGGGGGCTATGCCAAGCAGCTCCTGTAGCCCCCGGACTCAGCCCATGGAGAACTCGGAAGATTTGCAGCCAGCAGGATCTCCAGATGTTTGCTTGCCGCTGGAAGGCAGCTGTGATGGATGTGCTCGGGGAAGATGCTCTCAGATGTGCATTCAGCCAAGAGGAGTGGAAGCATGAGGTGGGGGGAAGGGGGAGCAAACTGGGAAAGCCATCCATGACATTACCTTAAGGAAAAACCCAAAGATTATCTGGGACAAAATGAGCCCATTTTTAAAAAATTTATAACCCCAGGCGCTGTTACCATGACAGCAGACCCTGAAAGAGCCTTTGCCCTTTGCACCATTTGGCCCCGTCATCTCTTCAGGTGCTTCAGGTGCTTCACCTCCACTGACAGACCCCTGGCCATGAGCCACCCTGTCCTCCTCCTGATGATTTTCACTCAGGGATTACAGTTTTCGCTACCTCCAAAGCCACATTTGGCCCTGGCAGCCGAAGACAAGCCCAGTCGTGGCATCTCCCAGGCTGAGCTGCTCATCCCAGCACTGCTCTATGGCAGCGCAACTCTAGTCTCTCCATTTTACGCCAGGGAAACTGAGGCAAAGAGAGGACAAAGGACTCATGAGCCACGTCACCCAGAAAGCTTGCAATATAGCCATGAGGTGAATTTCCCAGCAGGGCTTTTCAGCATACCGGGTTGCTGCCCTAAAGCTGAACCCTCCTTCCATAGCCAGAAGGCTCCAGGGCTGTGCCAAGACCACAACCGGTCCTCATGGACAGCTGGGGTGCAGAAGGAGCAGGAGCTGCCACCAGAGGCTGGTTTCCTCTTTGTACAAATCCACATCAGCCCTGAAATGCAAAAAAAAATGGTCCTTTCTCCTGCATCTCTGTTCATGACTGAAAGCCATGCTCTCAGTACAAGCCCTTTTGTGGCTAAACAGCCCTGCCCTTTCTTTATTAAGCAGAAATTCAGCCCAGGTGAGGCCTTACAAACCTCCTGCAGCCTGTCATGTCCTTCCCAGGAGGGGTGGAGAAGACAGCTCTGAGCAGACCCAAGCAACGCGTGAACCAGAATTAAAGCAGCTGAGGACAGAGCAGCCACAGCACCCTTGTTCCTGGGTTCCAGACCTCACTGCCTGTCTACCCTTGTGCTCACCATCTCCCCATGGCCAGGGACAAGACCATTCCCTGCCCTAAAAATTTCCTGGCTGGAATGAGCTCTCTTTCCCACCCATGACCAACCCGTATGCAGCTCTCCTCCTCTCCCTGCCGTCTGCATTATTTGGCCTGGTGCGTTAATGGTTTCATTTGTTCACCATGCGCGCTGCCTTTACAATCCTGTTTTCTGTAATTCATCCCATATACCATCTGCTGCCTTTTATTATTTAACTGTGTCGAGTGCTTTGGCTGCAGGCTGGAGGAAAAAGTGCTGTGCCCAGCAGTGCTGCCTGGCTCGCCAGACTCTGCTCCCGCTGCTCGTGGGCTTGGGCACAAACCAGGGAGAGAAATGCTCTCCGGTGAGCGCCTGTGGCTGAGGTTGTGCCCAAGAGCTGGCATCGGCCATGGCATCCCGAGAGCCAAGGAGAGCAGCTCTGGTTGGGCTTGGGGATGCTCTGTGAGATGACACCAGTGAGGGCGGGGGAGATGGGTGGTAAAGGAGGGTAAGGGCTGTTGGCACCTCTCTCGCCAGCCTCTCTGCTGATGGATGTGCGTGGTAAGGACAAAGCAGCCCGGGCAGCCCCATAAAAGCCCCCTAGATTGCAGAGCCCAGCTTAAGGAGACCTGCACCAGAGCATCCTTAGGGGGTGGAGTACCTGCTTTGGGAGCTCATCGCCCATCAGCATCGTGCACAGACCTCGCTGCTTCACATCTCCTCCAGAAAGAAGGGCAGAGGAGCCTGGTAAGGTCAGAAGACATATCCCTCGGGAAAAAAAAAAAAAATCCCCTTTCCCCACTCTTGCAGGGATGAAGTGGGGAGGGGCAGCAGGGCCAGGGTGGCTGAGGGACAGGGGAGCTGAGCCGGATCCCGCTCTCCTTGGCACAGCCTGTGCCTGCCCTCTTGTGTCTCAAACCCACGCTGCACTGCTCAGGGAGAGGGATCCCAGCCATGAAACGGGGGGGAAACGGCTTTATTCAGGGAGCGAGAAGAGATGGAGAGGGGTAGAGGGGTCCCCCCACCTGTGTGAGCCCCTCTGCTGCCCCAGCCCCACCCGAGCCCTCCCAGAAGCGTGGCCCGGGCGAAGGGTTTGCACTGGGACAGTCAGGACTGGTCTCGCAGGCAGAGCAATGGGTTGTTTTAAAAAGACAAGGAGATGCTGTGGTCCCCAGTGTGGTTCGGGACATGATCCCCCCTGCCCTGGGCCAGAACCCTCTGCTCAGCACTGGAATTGCTGTGTTTTCTGCCAATTTGCTGGTTTTTATGTTTCCCTCTAGACTTGATTAGGAAAAGAAAAAAAAAAAGAGAAAAGAAAAAGCGATGATGGCTGCAATCCGGGAGAGCGTTTCATCTTCCCTGGCACAGCTGCAGATCACTTGTGTGGTTGCACCGAGCACCAGGAGAACATCCCCATCGCTGTCCCACTTGTTTTGCATTTCATGTGACACTGCTTTTGCTGCATCTCCACACGCTTCACAAAAAGAGAAAGGCAACGGGCACTTGGAGGGGAAGCCAGAAAGCGCTGGGCCAGTAGCAATGACACCTGGAAGAAGGACTTTGCTCAAGATGGTCATGGTCCTACAAGTCTCCATTTTTGGACCCTCTTGTCTCCAAACTGCTTATTGCTGGTATCTTCAAGCTGTTGGGGACCCAGAGCTCCACTTAGCAGAACAAACTTGGCTACTTATATGAATCTGCCTTTTCAAATGGGAACATAATGTTGAATGCAGATGTTTCCCCTGAAATTAAATCCAATCCTTTCCAAGGCAGCTTTGGGTCCGTTAAATGGCTTTTTAATATATATAGAAAATTGAAATTTTGATTGGATTTCAATGTATTTAATATTATGCATGGATTTATAATGGGGTATAAAATGGAAGCAATTAAAGAGAAAAACGGTCTCCTTGAAAGAAAACCAAAAATATTCCAATGGTTGCATATTGAGAAACACTTCTAAAGGAAGGTGGTGGAAGAAAGTTAAATGCTCCATTTTAATACCCCTGCCCCCTAAAGAAGGGTGCCAATAAAAGCATCATATTGACAGAGAGCTGAATTAGCATTTTTCCAGTGGAAGAACTATTTGAGGGGGGAGGTTCCTCCATCAGCTGTGCCTGGCACCCCCCAGCAGCAGAGCGGACGCTCCAGGATGCCTTCCTCATCCTCCTCCTCCTCTTGCGGAAACATTATAGCACATGAACAGCTCAGTGGTGGCAGAGCCGAGCCTTCAGCCTCCGAATTCAGCTGGTGATGGGGGGAGAGGCTTCCCCGGGGCACAGAAATGACTCTCAGCCCAAATCAGCCCAGAGTCTGCAGAGCGAGTTACATCTACAGATTTTATTACAGAAAGGGAATATTGGATTTGCAGTAGCGTTTTTCAGCAATCGGAGCCTGTCCCGCTCGCGCTGACATTCTCGGCTTCTTTGCAATCACTTGGATTTATCAGCCCTCTCTCTGGGGCCGTGTTTGTCAGCCGGGGTTCAAAGACGTTCGCATCAGCGGTTGCTCGCGTGCCACCTGCTCTCCGTGTAAAGCGAGCTGGCGGGATTGAAAGAGTCTCCAGATCCCTCCTTGTGTACCTCCCTGCACGACCCGCAGCAAGCCACAGCGTTTTTTTCATTCTAAAAATTAAAGTAAGGGTGCTTCTATCCTGTGCCTTGGGTTTAGAGATTTGGGGATGAAAAATGCAATAGGAGAATGACATTTTCCTTTGGTACCTCCCCATTTAAATAGCCCATGAAATCATACTTGTTCTCTGTTAAGCTTTACATGATTTTATTTTGAGTTATATGCATTAGTTCTGCCTGACGCTCTTGCTCCTCAGAAAGTATGAAAGCACTTTGAATTACTCATGAATAATTCAAGTTTAGGACCTATTCCACACCCTTGTTTCTAGGTAACACCAGGCATTTGTTCTTGTTGGCACATGAAACAAGACAGGAAAATTCACTGAAATATATATTTTTTCATTCTTTTGCCCAAAAATGTCTTAATTAGTTTTTCTTTCTTTCTAACTTCTACTTCAGTGCCAGTGCAGCTCCCAACTGAAATTCTCCAAAGAAGGCAGTTTTCATAGGATTACAATTCTTAGAATAATTAAGAGAAAGAATCCCACAAATTAAGAAGTCATCCTTTCATTGCTCTGGCAACCTTGATTGTCCTTCCTCAAGTAGCTCAACTGAGAAAACAAGGAAAAAAGCAATCTGAAAGATAATTGCTATCCTGCTGCCAAAGGAGCAAAGCTGGGAGGTGAGATGGGACCGATGGTCCTTGGTGCTCCCCAGGGTGGGGACCTCTCTGTGCCATTTCCATTTCACCTCAGCATGGTATGAGGTATTTCTTTTAGCTCTCACAAGCAAGAGGTAAAGCCCCGTGGCAAGGATCTGCTTCAGGATGAGCCGAGTTGCCCTGTGGGCTCCCTAGGTTGGGTTGACCCAATCTCCAGTGACTGCTGAGGGAGTGGAGACACCCAGCACATGGGGACGTTGTCACCTTTGGGGTGTCCTGCTGAGGACATCCGCCCATCAGAACATCAGGACATCCCCTATGAGGATGGAGCATTTACTTAGGGAAGTGCTATCGCTAGGAAACTCAAAACCTCTTTGGCACAATGAAGAGGTCAGGCAAAGAGGGATTTACCCCACTGACATGCTCCTGCCAGAAGAGAAGAGAAGATGCTGCTGTCCCCATGGAAAAGCTTATCCTTAGGAGATTTGCAGCCTCCAAGTGGGATAGTTCAAGCAGAGAGAGAGACTGAGCTCTGTTCCTGGCACACCTTGGCCCCAAGCAGCTTTCAAATCCAACTTAAACCCCCACAAAGCGCCAGGAGGACACAGCAGGATTTCCCAGCAGGTAGAAAACTTTCGTTTGCATTTGTATCAAGAGCAAACTCCAGCTTGAATTAATTAGAGTCCAATAATGATGCTACCTGGGGCTGCCGTCGCAGAGGTGTGATCCTCACCGCTCCATCACGGGGGCTGCACTCCCATCCGCTTCCCATCCCCAGTGCCGGGCTGTGATGCCGGCAGTGCCGGGTTCTGATGCTGGCAATGCCGACAGTGCGGCGCTGCTCAGTCCCAACCGATGCACAACCATGAGCTGAGCCAATAAGGCCGTGTCCGATGACATGGTCAGACCTTTCATTGTAGGAATCGGAGCTGTGGATAAGGAAGAGGCAAAGTTTGCTGGGGGCCAGCCGAGGTGCGTGGTGGCTGGAAACACGTCGTTTAATTTGTTTGTGCTCCCCAGTGTGCTGAATGGGCCTGATCCTTTCCCCTCCTCAGGGACATTGGATGAGTTAGTTAATGTTTATTTAATGGTTGGAGAGGCAGCAGGGACAGGAACTCGACCAGATTATGGTATTTATTCTTCAGTGAGATTATATCCACGCCAGAGAGGAGCTGTTCCTGCACTGATAGAACAAACCTCGTCTTAAATCCTTGCACTTTCTGAGGGGGTAGAATACATGAAATTTCTGTATTCCTTTTGGATATAATTTAAGTCAGTGCAAAGTGACACAGTAATAACTGCACAGAGTTTTTCCTCTGCAGAATTGAGCAGTACAGGTATTGGTGCTCTATGGAGCTGCCCAAGCAAAACAGATCCCTTCAAATTGTCTAAGATGTGACAGAAGAGGGCCTTTCCATGAGCCCTTTGCTCCTGTGGTGAGACATCACAGGTTCCCTGAGATGGTACCTGAGATGTTGAGTGAGAAGAAAGGCCCAGAAAAGCTAAAGGAGAGCTTTGCCAGCTTTCAGTGGGGAAAAAAAGCAGACTGGGGTCAGTAGATCTTTTTTTTTCCAGGCTCATCTCTGTCTTTTCAAATACTGTGTGTCCAAATTTTAGAAAAAAAAAACCCCTTACAAATTAAAACCCAAAGGAGAAGGACCCAAGACCTACATTGAAATGTTCTGTTCCATCTGCAGTAGACCCTTCCTACTTGATATTCAGACTTCCAAAAGAAGTTAAAACCAAATCTCTTTGTCATCAGTAATTAATAACTCTGCTTGTGTAATCCAGGCTTCGTAACCCAGCAGTAGAGGGCTTTGTGAGTTTACTCTTACCTGACCAGACAGCAGCGCTCTCCCTTGCCATGATGAGCCCATCGCTGACATTACGTGTTGACTACGTGCAGCGATGATCATTCTCAGAAGCTCCTCCAGATGGGATCCTTCCCCAGACCCCAGGTCCTGCAGGCACAACCCCCTGCCAAGCCCAGGGGGAAGCAGGGATGAAGAAGCTGATCTCCTGCCAGCACCTGAAGCTCCTGCCCTCCTCTCCCCACCTTATTTAAATTTGGAAAAGGAAAGGCAGAGCCATAGATATAGGCATCCATGAAGACATTCCCTGCAAGCGCATCCTTGCGTGTTCCCATCTGCAAACGCATCAGCAGTTCCCTACCCTGGTGTCTTCGGTGGTCTCCTGTCTATAGAAAGACAGAAAGTTAACACCAGAAGATGAAGGAGGGATCTCTTTTGTCTGGTTTAATGACATCAGAGTGGGGGGAAAAAAAACCCAAACAAACCAAAAAACCTGCTGAGCACTCTCTGCCAGCTTTGCTGGCCTGGCTGGTGAAGCAGGCTGTTACCAGGTTTGTAGAGATGTGAGTGACTCACTGCTCTCACTTGGCAGAGCGTTTAAGATGAATTATCTGATCAGTGGAAAAGCGTTTTCAGGTCAGACAGAGCTATTTGCAGTGAAGCTGGTGAGTGATATCTGGGAAAAAAAAAAAAGGCCGCCAGAGGAATCAAACAAAAGAACATAAACCTTGTGTAACAACAACAAAAAGTCTAAACAAAACCAAAATGTTTAGTAGTAGTCCACTCAAACACTGAGACACGTCTCAGGAAAGAAAAAGCCGGCCTGGCTTTAACAAACTTCTCCATGCACACCTTCCAGTTTCACTTTCTAAAACTGATCCAGCAGTGGGGCTTTGGGAGCAGAAGGAGTCACTGGTGGCTCTGCAGCGCAGACCTCCTACACCACCATGCCAGTGTTGCATCCTTTTGTAGCAATTCATATGAAAAAAAAGAGCCAGATTGGGAAAATATGGAGAGCTTTTAAGAGTAAATAGGTAGGGTACCAGGCATCCACCTTGTCCAGGTGGAAGGGTCCGACTCAGTGCACCACTCATGTCCACGATTCTTGACTTGTGTGGTGTGTGGTTCACCAGTAAGCCTCCCAAGAGGTGATGATTTTCCCATTTTCCTTGCCCTTGTTCACAGCTACCCTGCCTGGCTCATTCATTCAGTCAGGGACTGGGTCAACTTCAAAAATCCAGAAAACGCCCCTCTTTTGAGAGCAGCCAGCATGATGATCACTTCTCAAATTCCCTTTTAGAGACAATGAATCCAGCAGCGATTGTTCCCAAAATCATAGCTGTAGAAATCATGCCCGCTTTGAGAACTGTTTGTAATGATTAAGAAGAATAAACAGCTCCGTGCAGTGGCTCATTTATTAAAGACCAATTATTCCACCAGCTCCAACGATCGATTGCAATCGCAGAATCAAATCCGAAGGGAAAACATGAAGTTCCAGTGGGCTGCACTAGATGGTGGTGCCTGCAAAGAAAAAAATCCCAGAGTGGGTCTCTCTGGGATGCTCAGCACACAGTAACCTCCAGGTCACTGCCCCAAATTTAGGGTGAGATGTGCAAGAGAGGCACATCCCCCATTGTGCAAGGGGACAGGATTGGTCCCTTTCTGGTCCTGTGCTGCTATGGACAGATGTGCCAGCATCGTTCAGAAAGCAAACAGCACCGTGCATCTACAGAGAAGGCAAAAGAAACCTTCTAAGAAAAAATCTTCGCCCTGCAAAGTAATGAACAACCACGGAATAATCATTTCTAGCTGAAAGTATGCACTTTTCAGCAGGAAACCTCTTAAGTCTTCACAACGCACGACAGTAGCAAGAGCTTCGTTGTACGAATGAGGAAGGAAGATGTAGCAGAGGTGGGGGGATATCTTTCCCCACATTACATCCCTGGCAATGAAATGATGATCTCCCTGTGTCCCAGGAGACACAGACGATGACAAAGTTGCAGATGGAAAAATTCAGCTGGCTCTAGTTAGTGGCCATCTCCGAGTTGCGCCGATGTTTACTCTAAATCCAATTACAGGAGACCCAGCTGCATTTCTCCATCCTCTGCTGAGGACACAGGGGTATCAGTGCTGTCACACAGGCCAGCACGAACCCGGTGAACTGCTGTCACCTGCCATGATTCACAAAGGAGGAGAGCAGCTGGACTCTGGCAGCACAGGCTGAGCTTGTGGAGATGGGAGTTAATAAAAGGAGAAATTCTCTTGTAAAGTGCGAGCTTGTTTGCTCTTTGGACGGAGTCACCGTCCAACAGTAAATATTGCTGCCTTTCATCCTGAACCACCATCTGCGAGCTGTGGTATGGGGTGGCAGAAAGAACAGCAGTTATTTTGCTGATACTCAATTCCCAAGGAATATCCCCTCCTATGTCAGCACTAATAATTCACCTAGAGAACAATATTTTACTGTCAGCTTTGCCACATGTCCCTGTTTCCCCAGTCACTCCACGTTACCATCTTTTTTTTCCTGTGAAGGTGAAAACTGAGTTTAAAAAGTTTCTACTTCTTAACTCTGTGTCATCAGCTGTAGCCCCAGGGCCTCTGGTGAGGGCAGAAATGAAAGAAAACAGAAAATAACAAGATAGATTCATTTTCTTTGCAAGCTGCTCGTTTAACCCTGGCCTGCTGTGCCCTGGTGTACTGCCCCACAGAGATGGGGTAGAAAAAGTGGGTGGGGGCAATGGGGGCTTCACACCTGATGTTCCTGGCCCCCAGCGACAGACCTGGATGGACATTCTCACCCTCTTCCCAAAACAGCCACCTGGGAAGGCCTGGAAAAGACCGGAGTTGTATCGAGCAGGAGTTTTCATGAACAGTAAATGGGGATTGACATGCTTCAGGGTCTGAGCATCTCGCCAACAACCCACCTGAGGCATTAAACCAGCTTGTTTCCCTCCTCTTTATACAAATGACCCTTAAGAAATTGTTGGGATGCAGAGAAAATGCTGGTGTTTGGAAGAAACAGAGGAAAGTGCTCATGTTCGCTTTTGAGCAGGCCAGCAAAGGGGTCTACGAGAAATGCCCTTGGAACAAGGCATGGGCAATTCCCGTGGTTACAATCGAAGCAGAGGGGTCTTCTGGTGTGAAAACCTCAAACCTCTGCTCTGACTTTTCACCCGAAATTGAAATTACGTTTCTGGAATCTTGAAATTCCTGGCATTTGCCTCAGACATAGCACATTATTTTGTTTTAATAATGTCTAAAGGTTTGAGTAAAGAAAAAAAAGCCAAAACCTTCGGTGCTCTTAAACATCTGAGTATATTAAAAAGCACTTCAGTACATCCTACAAAATGTGTCAAAAATACCAGCACCAATATAACACTGTGAAAGTGTAAATGGAACAAGGAGGGCAAGGATTTTCATTCTGTGGGAGTGAGTCTACACAATTTAAAAAAAAATTTCCCCCCGTGCTGTTATCCAACCCAGCGTGTTACTATAAAACATTTCCAATAGATTTGCACTTGCAAATGGGGGCAACTCGAGTTAATTTTGTATCTACTGAGGACATGGTACAGAATTTGGAATTTGTATATAATCAACTAGGCCAAGTATAGGGAGCAAAGTCGTATCTTTTATTAGGCTAGCTAGCATAGTTGGAATAAAATAAAAGATTTTGGAACAGGACCACAACTGTCACCTAAAAAATGACATTGCTCTCTTGCTCAATTTTGTATGATTGAGCCAGTAAGTTCATTAAGTTCATCTCTTTCCTTCCTCTGCAAGAGGCTGTTTTGCATATTCAACTCCTACTCAAGGCTACTTTGTTGTGACTTCTCATCTGCTGAAAGTTAAACAGGAGAATTGCTCAAAAAAGGATTATTTTTTTTTTTTCACTCAGAAAAGTTCAGCTGTGTGAAAACCAACCTGATCAAGTTTCTTCAAATCATGATGGTTTCTAGACCCATCTACAGCATTCTCAGACTGAAATTATTGAAAAAATAGAACTGGCCTCAGAGAAAATGCCTTGATGTTCCCTCTTGGGGACTCCATGGGGTGGAGAAGCATGTTGGTCTTGGTGTTTCCCACCATAGTGAAAGCAAGCATGGTGTTGAAAACCTCCTTTTCCACCAATTCTGGTGGAAATTTTTGAGATCTAGCTAGAAACAATTCATGTGCTGCTCTATGAAATCAAGATCCATGACTTACAGAGCCCAGGAACAATCCTGCTTGGTTTCCCCTCCCTCTTTGACGCCCAAGGGGCTATCAGCAGGTCCACCCACTCAATACCATCATCAGTCCTGGGCAGCTGGTGTCCCATTGCTGTGCTGGGGGAAAGCAAGAGGCCATTTCCCAGGTGAGGACTGTCCTGTTAACATCTTAAGTCCTCCAAATGTGGGCAATCCAGTTCTCTTCCCTCACCCAGTGGATGAAAGCCTTTTTACCTGTGTTGTTGGACAGCGGTGGCTTCCCGTTCATTTTTCTTCCTTGACTTTAATTCCTGCAGGGATCATCCTTTACAGCTCCGTAGCCAGGAACACCGTTACTTGTATGACTGTAAAGAGCGATATAACACTTACAGACCTGAAGAACAGCAGTGTGGGCCAAAAGCTTTTCCATTTTCCAACTATATCTGCTGGTGCAATAAAAGATATCCCTTGGAACGTACGCCACCTTTGTCACAGCGTTTGTGGTCTCACTGTGAAAGACTGCATTATTCTATAGCATCAGGCACGAGTGCTGCCCCAGCGACTGCTCTGTGGAGATGCAATTCTCAGCGACACAAAGGCAATCTTACACAGCCCCTGCCTGGAAGCTAATATAAATTTGCACCCTCTCCAATGCTCGCTAGCCTGACAAGTAATATAAAGCTATCTTGTTATCAACAGGAATCAGGGCTAGACATTAAGTAAACCCCTGACCATGAAATCGGCTCTGGGATTAGGGATTTGTTGAGTCACAGGAAACGAAGCTCAGCAGCGCGTGAGCAGAGAGACCGGGGAACTGGGAGGGGTGCTGGGATGGTTTGAACTGTCACCAAGATGCAGCCTTTCTCACCATCAGAAGATCTGCCTCTTTTCTTCTCTGCAGCATAAATTTGCAAAGCCCTCAAGCGATTTTTCTCAAAATTTTCTTTTTTTTTTTTCCTGCTTCAGTTGGAGGTGAAGAGCCAAAAGTCATTTTTTTTTTTTCACAAATGAATAGCTTATATAAAAGTGCAGAAATTTAAGTGCTACCAAGTGCTGTGTTCTCTCGTCATTATTTTTCAATATTCTTAACTTCTGCTTTATGTAAGTTTCCAGACTGAAAGATATTTTGAACCAAAATGGAAATTATTTTTTTATCATATCAAAGCAAATAGCAGATAGTCTCAAATTTCTTTTTTCCAGCTTTTATTATAAATATGACCTTTTCCCACAAGTAGCTGTGAATCCACAGAGGTGTCATTTGGGGATAAGACTTTCAGCAACAAATTCCCAGCCAGCTATTACTCCAGATTTGGAAGAAACATCACACCATGTCTCCAGCTGCCCATTCAGCCCTGCTGTAAGAAGTCACACAGCGCTGTGTGTCCCATTTCCTACATTAATCCAACAGCTTTTCCGATCGGTTGTAGTCCAGCACAAGTTACCGCAGCATTACATTTATCTCCAGGTGATCACGCTAAAGCTCAGACCTCGACATAAAAAAGGATTGGCCAGCCCAAGACATGAATCCCTTATTTTATTTCTGCACATGGCAATCCCTGGCTGGTTTTTTTCTTTTTCAGTAGTGAGGCTGCAGTTTCGACAGCAAAGGGCATGGGGATTTATCACAAGCAGAGCAAAAACTGAGTAGCAAAGGGAAGATTAACAGCAGCCCAGTTGCTGAGTCCCACTATCGGGTACCTTATAATTCACTGGCTTCTCTCAACTCTGTGTCTTTAGTGGGATACGCTTGAAGCAGCTCAACAGAAACCAACCCTAGAGCAAGCATAATAGCTGGGTTTGCTGCAAACAGGTCTGCAGAAATTGTGTAGAGGGGGTGCAAAAATTTTCTCCAAGCAGTCTGGGATTAGCATTGCTGGCCAGACACAGAAGCCAGGTGTGGGACAGCAATGCCCCACAGGTTCATTTTCAGGTGGCTCCTGACATGTCTGTGAGTTTTCCTTGAACATCAGGCACGCTGCAGAGCACATCACACATCCTCCTTGCAGATTCTTTGGAAAACATCCTTGGCGCAGATTTTGGTAAGGGCTGAGGGGATGCTTTGGCCTTCGTCCTGCTCCACCATGGGTTTGCAGTGCTGGAATAGGGAGCTGGGAGTGGAGTGGACTGGTGGGGCTGGCCTCAGCTGGGGAGGGTTTCAAGGTGCAAAGGTATTTGCTGAATGCAGACTCCTGAGCTAGAGTGAAACCAACCTAAATGAACTCAAGCAGCCGGGCTGTTCCCAGCCCTGGCTTTATCTTTATCTTTTATGCAGCAGGTTAAACAGTCTTGCCAGTGGCACGTCTCATGTTACAACGTTTGCTTGGCCGCTCTGTGCCTCATCAGCCCTTATGATATAAAAAAAAAAAAAAAAAAAAAAAAAA
>JAAGAY010005465.1:0-13929 GCA_011801015.1 Ardeotis arabs
TGCTTCTGCCCCTCTACTCTGCCCTGTCTAGACCCCACCTGGAGTACTGTGTCCAGTTCTGGAGCCCCCAACATAAGAAGGACATGGACCAGCTGGAGAAGGTCCAGAGGAGGGCCACAAAGATGATAAGAGGGATGGAGCACCTCTCCTATGAAGAAAGGCTGAGAGAGTTGGGGCTGTTCAGCCTGGAGAAGAGGAGGCTCCGGGGAGACCTGATAGCGGTCTTCCAGTACCTCAAGGGGACCTACAAGAAAGAAAGGGAGAGGCTGTTCAGTAGGGCCTGTTGTGACAGGACTAGGGGTAATGGTTTTAAAATAGAGGGGGGTAGATTTAGATTGGACATTAGGAAAAAATTTTTCACGATGAGAGTGGTAGAACACTGGAACAGGTTGCCCAGAGAGGTGGTGGAAGCCCCATCCCTGGAAACATTCAAGGCCAGGCTGGATGAGGCTCTGAGCAACCTGATCTAGTCAGGGATGTCCCTGCTCCTTGCAGGGGGGTTGGACTAGATGAGCTTTGAAGGTCCCTTCCAACCCTAACCATTCTATGATTCTATGATTCTACGATTCTATGATTCTATGACTCATGTTTGGTGATCTCCTCAGGGAGCTGAGGTTTAAATCCCACTCTGAGTGTCCAAAAAACTGAGTTTATAGTTTTCACCTACAAAATTACCTTTCAATTCTTTTTTTTCTAGACAAAATATTGTTAATTAAATC
Source organism: Ardeotis arabs (assembly GCA_011801015.1). Taxonomy (NCBI): domain Eukaryota; kingdom Metazoa; phylum Chordata; class Aves; order Otidiformes; family Otididae; genus Ardeotis; species Ardeotis arabs. The sequence goes on from JAAGAY010005465.1 coordinate 720, forward strand.
ACCCAAAGTAGTTTGCCAAAAATTTAATTTTACTCTTCAGTCATAAGATTATCCAAGCTATCTTTTTTTAAAAAAAAAAATCCCTAAATTGCTGATTCACTGAAGTTTAGCCAAAGTAATTCTCAGATTTTCTGCAGAGTTTTTAAAACACAGCTCCATTCCAACATTTGTAAAGGAAAGCAAACATTTTAAAACCTATGCATGCTGTCAAAATACAAATGATATAGCTGTAAAAGTCTCATTATGACTTCTGAGGAAGCAGTTTCCTGAAAGAAACATGTTTTCTATCATTCCCAAGTTTAGTAAACTTAAAATTACATTTCAAATCAGCTTTTTACTTAAGAATGAAGCAGTTCAGCCTCCTGCCCTATAACGGTCAACATAAAAGAGTGGGCAGTCTTCACGTCAAGAAATTTTCTGTTAAAAACAGCACTCATAAGAGCCAGTGGCTTGACAGATCTGCATAGGATGTAGTCCTAGGATGTAGCTTTGCCTAGAAACAGCAGCTCACCAAACAAGCACTTATCTGAGAATGAAAGACAGCAAAGAAGTAGAAAGCATCTAGATGGACTACAGACTGAAAAACTAACATTTCTGCAGTCTTTCAGGAGACAAGCAGTGCAGCTGGACTAAAGAAATGGTCAACTGAAGTGATTTTCAACACCACAACAGTACCAGAACAAGACGATCTCTCAAACAAGCTATAAATCTCCCATAGTTGAAACTTCTGGGATTGTAGGTCCTTGATTTTGTATCTCCATAAGCAAAGGGAAGGCACTGTATCCTTAGAAATAAGGCTTTTAATCTGTGCATAGGAAACCTGTTTTCAGCACATTTCACTCACATTTGTCCATTCAGTAGCTTTTTTCACTTCCCCTCCCCTTGCCTCAGCTTCCTTATCTGCAAGAAGGTAACAATAATAGTGGGTTCCTTTGTGAGGCACTTTGACAGTGATAGATAAAAACAACAGTAAAATAATCAGCTCTAGTATCATTGCAGTAGCTGTGAGAGCTTTAATACTTACGCTGGAACTCTGATCTCAAAGAGCTTTACTCTTAATTGTCCATGTGCCTACATGATAAACGGTAAGTAAGGAACTGAGCTGGTGTTACGTGACCAGACACCTTTTTTTGCTATCCTCAAATGGTCTGCATTTTGGTTTAGGGATGGCTTTCCTCCTGTACAAAACTACCATAATCCTTTGGTAATGCTTTTAAGGGGACAGTGAAACGATCAGGTGTAAATATACTTTATAAAGCAGTAGGGATTCCCACAGGATAAAAGCGAATACTAAACATCAGGCACAAGATATTATTGTACTACAATGCCATTTTTTAACTAGCAGGCATTACCATCACCGCTGTCAATATCCTTGAAAGTATCAGTTACCCAACGTAAAAATGGTGCCTACTGGTAGCGCTCCAAACAAAGATGCAGAAACCTGGCAAGTCAAGTAAGTATGCTTCCAGTTATAACTCACTTCAGATGACTGTGAAGCACGTGCCGATGTCTCTCCTACCACTCTTTAGAGAATCATTGTCAAACTTTCCACAGGAAAAAAGCCCAACAACTTATTTTTCCCCAATAGTTGCTGTTGAATTAATGATTAAATTCAATCTCCCTTTTGTTCTCAAAAAAAGGCATCTAAAAAAGGCAAGGTTTCAGATAAAAATCATTAAATAAACTTTAATTTAAATTAGGTTTTTACTCAGTGGTATAATTAAACAATAAGCAATTAAACATAATAGGATTTTTTTTTCTTGATATAAACTACTCTGTTACCCTGAAGTTCCATGTCAGCATAAAAGGACATGTGACAGGAGACACAGAATAAAGGTATTGACTTTAATTGACCTGTCTCAGCGTGGGCTTGTATTAGACAGGGCTTTCAGAGAACATTCTTCCTCGAACTTAGGAAAAAATACTGCAGAAGGAAAGTCTTTATGAGAAAACCTCATCCCTCTGAAGAACAAAAGCCAATGCAGATAGTCCCTGAAAACGACCATGCTTCTTTTTAAATTGGCAGTACCTATCCAATGGCGATACCAAGGGATAGCATCCCTCATTGTGAAATCCTGGCCGCCTGGGACAAAGGCCCAAATGAGGAGCTGGTTTTCTGCTACACACATCCACAGATGCTATCACATAGCTAACCTGAGCACCTAAAATCTCACTAGTCAACATTAATCTATTTCAGATTTCCTGAATTTAATCATCTCTGTGTTTAAACTCCTTCTAGACCCTGAAAACAAAGATCTATTTTGGTGATGCTTAGTATCTCCCGGTAGACCTAAGTCCAACCCAATATCCACACCTCAGAGAAGTCAAGCTTACCAGCTCCCATTTCCCAGGACAGTGCCAAGCATCGGGCCAGAGAATAGTCTGAAAAATAAGTATCATCTGCCCTCTTTTTAAACCTGTGTTAGAGAAAATATGAAACACAAAGGACATAAGACCAAAACAATTCCTCAGCTGAGTGCCTGATGTCCTAGGCTACATGTTAGTCATTGACACTTCACTGAGAGATGCAATGTAAATGAAATTACACTACACAACTATTTATGTAACATTGTATGTGTATGCACCTACACTTGGTCACCTAAAACTGAAGACAGTCCCTTATAGACCTACTGGGAGGACACACTGCCTCCATAGGTGAGCCACCCCTGTGGCTGAGAACCTTCGCCACAGGAAGTTTGTGCTTTCTAATATTCTACCATGAGTTTGTGTGATGTCAACTTCCAGACATGTAACCTTTGCTACCTGTTTTTGATGATTAAAGCTCCATCCACTACCTTATTTCTTAGGTATAGATACGACACTGAACTTTGTAATCCTCCTTCTATCAAGCATACTTTCCATCATCTTTACCGTTGTATATTGTTATTAGTATCAGACATTCCTCTGCCCCCAAAAAACTATGTCCTTTCCTCAGTCCCAACACTTTGAGCTCAGGTTCAACAAGTTAATTACCTCACTATCCCCCATTTCTTCTTAGAATGCCATCCTCCCACAGCTGTATAAAACACTGTTCAAAATGCCTGCGTGCAATGTATTCTTCTTTATTTATTAGTGTGTTGCTCTTTGTAGTGTGTGTACATTCTATCAGTTTTAATACTAACTTTCAGATGATGGGCAAAAGCACCAACTAGAGTCACATCTAGTACTGATTCCACCAGATATCCTTTAAAAATAACCTGAAATCTGTATCTGGCCTGAATCACAGCCTCTTTATGAGATACCAGAAAATCACTACATAATTAATCTGAAATGCTTACTTTACAATGCTAAATTACCACAATTTTGTGTTATGAAAACCTAAATTTATATCTGTGTCTTTATAAATTATTTTTAATCTGGTAATCTCATGGGGAAAAAAAAAATCAGATTTATTTATTTGGCAAGATCAATTTTACATAAAACTGTTTTGATGGCCAGCAATCATATATTCATCTTTTTCTTATCTGAGACCTCTCAAATAATATGGTATGTTTGAAATTCATCAAACCTCTAACTTTTTACTGTCAAAAAAAATGGTGCAATGACTTCATTGTTAGCTCTGGATCACATTGTATTTATAATCTAATATTAAAATTTAGAGTATCTTTGTTAAACTAAATTAACCTTGTGGGGTAAGTATCGGAAAGATCTTATACTGGTTTTTGTTCCCAAAACATTGATCTGTATGTTGGAGCACTGCTTTACTCACAACCTAAAGTGAGGGAGTAGTGTACCCCTTGCCAAGAGCTTTGTAAATATTGATTTCAGCATGTGATTATAACCATGGAGTTAGAATATTGATCTACCCATTGTCAGTAGAACAACCAATTTAGAGAACAAGTGAATTATTAAGAACACAAAATTGCCACAAGTTTTGTCAATTAGAAGAGATGATACTGCTGTTTATAGATCAGATGGGGAAGAATTTCCTCTCCTCTCCTCCTTTTCTAAAGAAAAAGTCATGAAAGAAACAAGAAAACAGAATTAGGAAAATACTCATAGGAGAATCATAGAATAGTTAGGGTTGGAAAGGACCTTTAAAGATCATCCAGTCCAACCCCCCTGCAAGAAGCAGGGGCATCTCCAACCAGAGCAGGTTGCTCAGAGCTCCCTCCAACCTGGCCTTGAATGTTTCCAGGGATGGGGCATCTACCACCTCTCTGGGCAACCTGTTCCAGTGTTCCACCAACCTCATTGTAAAAAAAAATTTCCTTCTGTCTAGTCTACATCTACCTTCTTTTAGTTTAGAACCATTACTCCCTTGTCCTATCACTACAGATCTTGTTAAAAACTTTGTCATCATCTTTCTTATAAGCCCCCTTCAGGTACTGGAAGGCTGCTATAAGGTGTCCCTGAAGCCTTCTCTTCTCCAGGCTGAACAGCCCCAGCTCTCTCAGCCTGTCCTCATAGGAGAGGTGCTCCAGCCCTCTCATCATCTTTGTAGCCCTTCTATGGACCCTCTCCAACAGGTCCATGTCCTTCTTATGTTGGGGGCTCCAGAGCTGGATGCAGTACTCCAGGTTGGGTCTCACCAGAGCAGAGTAGAGGGGCAGAATCACTTCCTTTGACCTGCTGGCCACGCTGCTTTTGATGCAGGCCAGGATACAAGAATGTTAGTATCAAACTGACAGATTAGGCACACATTCAAGACTGGATTGCTCTCCCAGACTCTGTCTCAGTGACGTCTATGAGATTCTCTCCCAAAGGCCTTGAAAGAACTATTACAAATGAAATGAAGAACAGGTTTTGTACTAAGGAATGCTCAGATTTTATCCCTTCCTTTTGTTATCACAAGATATTTTATACACTCTCAAGATAAGAGATTATTTTGTGATGAGACAAAGCACTCACGAATATAGTGTAAAAAAGAAAGCCCTTCAATGAGAAGGAAGAGTAAATGACAAGGTCTTATCCACCCCTTCTGTTTATGGCATGAATTTAGTAAGCAAATGCATATGAGCTATTCATAAGCATCTTCCTCTTCAGAGGGAGTCGCAATATTTCAGTAAGGCAGGGAAAGGAAAATCACATTAAAAAAAAACAAAACAGTAATGTGAAAATGTAACACTGCAAGGACGTAATTAATTTAAATATGTCATACATTTTTTTTTTAACTTTGCTCTGACATTTTAAGGCTGAATGCTTTTATCATGACAAGTGATCCTTAAAGTCCTAACTTTGCAGCAGGCTGGTGAAGCCATAGCACAGAGAACTTAATTCTCATACAGTTCCATCTGTAACTCAAGACTTAAAGTTAACTTTGCTGCCCATAATATATGGTAGAGAAAACAAAACAAAATAAAATTTTTAAAACAGCTAATTTTGACTGATGGCAGTTCAGAAGACACAACAAGCTGCCAGCAGCCAGCAGTTCCTCTCCAATCCTTTATAAAACAAGACAGACATTTGCAAGCCTGTTGTGAGGATCAGCTTATCAAGCCACTAATCATGAATAACACTAAGGCATCGTTAATATTTTAGCTTTTATGCTTATTTGAAGCACTAGCAAAGAAAATGCCTGGAGTGACTAATTCCAGCTAAGAAGTAATTTTTAAAGAAACTATTTAATGTTTCCTTTTATCGAAAAGAAAAAAGAAGCACTAGGATGCCGGTATACAAAGTGGCAGAAAAGTTATACTTTGATGCCCTTGAGTATTTTCTTTATTGCTAACTGTTTTCAATATACAGTGAAAAAGCTCTCGTATTTTCAAGAAATGGTTTCACTCCTTTTATCCTTTACAATCTTCAAAAGGCTTACTTGCAACCTGCCTATCATTTCTAGCATCTTGAACGAAAAACTGCACATTTGGCGCTCTGCACAACAATCTATCTATGCATGAGGAAAATGTTTTTCCTCATCTATAAATTAGGAAATTATTTTGAAAATAAAGGGCTTTTCTAATTACAAGTCTGCATTCAGGACCTCCTGCTAGTTGAAACCCAACCTTAGCAGCAGATGTCCTGCTGGGGCTCATTTCAAGAGACTTCCAATCAATTTCTGAAATCTTTTCACTCAGTGTATATTAAATATGCGATTTCGCTACTCAAACACTCTCTCATGCTAACCTAGTAATACAGACGGGTAAGAGCAGTTTTCGCTCATTTTTACATGAGCTCACACAAGAGTGCAGTCCCTCTGAGATGCTGACTGCACTTCCTCTGTGTTCCTTCGGAAAGCAGAGTCTGCTCCCAAGTAGCGCTGCTAAAGGAATTCAATCATTTTGACTCCCTGATGCTCTTAAATTTGGATAAAATCTTACGTAAATGTCCCTGATTGGCTGAGTGATATCCAGAGTGACATGCACATATAACGCACATAAGTGTGTGTCAATTCTCCAGTGAACTCTGCATCTACAGCTTGCCTCTACTAGAACCACAGTTGAGTACCTTGCTGGTCTGCTGTTAGATAAGAAAAATAATTACCACTAGAAAATTTTTTAAAATGTCAACCATTTATAAACCAAAACTGTACCCAGATATGTTTAGCTGAGAAATTTCCTTCTTGCCCAGTAGTCAATTTTTTCCATGTGCTGCTTTTGTGGCTAAGACATGAAAACATTGAATCATAGAATAGTTTGGGTTGGAAGGTCATCTAGTCCAACCCCCCTGCAAGGAGCAGGGACATCTCCAACCAGATCAGGTTGCTCAGAGCTCCCTCCAACCTGGCCTTGAACGTTTCCAGGGATGGGGCATCCACCACCTCTCTGGGCAACCTGTTCCAGGGTTCCACCACCCTCATTGTAAAAAATTTCTTCCTTATATCCCGTCTGTATCTACCTCCTTCTACTTGAGAACCATTACCCCTCATCTTATCACAACAGGCTCTGAGGAAGAGTTTCTCCCTATGTTTCTTATAAGCCCCTTTTAGGTACTGGAAGGCCACTATCAGGTCTCCCCAGAGCCTCCTCTTCTCCAGGCTGAACAGCCCCAACTCTCTCAGATTGTCCTGTTAGGAAAGGTGCTCCAGCCCTCTTATCATCTTCATGGCCCTCCTCTGGACCTTCTCCAACTGGTCCATGTCCTTCTTATGTTGAGGGCTCCAGAACTGGACACAGTACTCCAGGTGGGGTCTCACCAGGGCAGAGTAGAGGGGGAGAATCACCTCCCTCGACCTGCTGGCCACGCTTCTTTTGATGCAGTTGACTTTCTGGGCTGCAAGCGCGCATTTCCGGCTCATGTTGAGCTTCTCATCGACCAGCACTCCCAAGTCCTTCTCAGGGCTGCTCTCAATGCATTCTCCACCCAATCTGTGTTTGTGCTTGGGATTGCCCTGACCCACATGCAGGACCTTGCACTTCGCCCTGTTGAACTTAATGAGGTTTGCATGCGCCCACCTCTCCAGCCTGTCACGGTCCATCTGGGTGGCATCCCTTCCCTCCACTGCCTCAACTGCACCACACAGCTTGGTGTCATCAGTGAACTTGCTGAGGACCTGCTTCTAACACAGTAGCCTAATTTCCAAAGGGAGAAACACCCACTCAAGGTACAGGTGGGCAACATTATCTTTGTTGGCTATTATAATAAACTAAAAGTAAAACAAAATGCATTACTGCAAGGTGCAAACTGGCGCTGTGGATAAAGTTTCCTGTATAAAGTACAATCTCTGCCTCTAATTTAAAACTGTATGAAGCAACACACAATTAAGCAATGGAACAAAACTCACTGTCAAAGACATTTTGGCAAACAGAGCTTAAGACACTTAATTACTTATGGGCTGCATTATCCCATCTACAATTCTTTGTCTCTCTCTATGATGCGAAAAAGAAATAAATAAATTCCAGCTTGTCTTGAAATCTTGTTACTGAATTTACTAAATAAAGTAAAATAAAACAATTTTTATTCTAACTTGAAGGAGGTTAATAAATTACATTTTAAAAATGTCTTTGACAAGTCAGCTTATATCTTCAGAAGAAAATTTAAGGGACTGTGATTAGAAGACATGGTTTAATTTCCTCCCTACGTAAAATGCAATGAGAAGGAGCAGAGAGGAGAAAGCATCTGAGGAGGAGTTGCAGAGGCAGCAAGATGATGCACCCAGGAGCCTGTCAAGAGCGTTGTATCATGCAGTTCTATCGCAGTTTAAATGGCTTTCTGCTCACATTTGCTCAATACTGGTAAAGAGAAACATATTTCACTTCTTGATCTGAACAGACACAACTTTTATTACTGGCAGACTTGTCACTTTCAGTGCAATGTACTGAGTGTCAAACAGTTACAAAGCTGCATCAGTATGAGTAGTTGAAAACAACAGTGACACGACTGATTCAGGTTCTTGCCAAAACAATGCTTTTCTGGAAGCCTTGCGTTAGCTACAGGGAAAGAAATGGAGATGGAAAGAGGTGAAACAAAAGAGAAAGTAATGATTCTCAAGGAAATAAAATATCAGACTGATAATGACTGCAATAATAAGGTAAGACATTGTATTGACTAATATTTGGACATCTACAATATCTCTATATGGCAGGAGTTCACTGTGCTAAATGCCACATAAAAGCACTATCTCTACTATCCCTAACTACAGCTCTATTTCCTTCCAGAAAATCTCTCATGCCTTTAGGTGAACGAGAATCTCACTTTTTACTTCAGCACAATTTTCTTGTAAATAGATATCAACAAAGAAACATGGAAAGACTGCAAGAAAGATGTAATTTTATTTTTAATCCTATCATAGAATAAAATTGATGCAGAATCGTGCTAATTTTTATGAGCTGCTTTATACCTATTGCACAGAAGTCTTTGCCCTGCAGAATTTATAATCAAACAAAAAGTTAAAGATAAGATGCACTAGTTGCACATCAGGACAAAAATAGCTGCCTGCTTCAATGCTAAGCTTTTTTTTTAATATTTTGTTAGACTTGTACCATAGTGTCAGAAAGAAAAAAGTTGGTATTTTACTCTAGATTATTGTTCAACTGCCCATAAAATTGTACACTACAAAGAAATCTTTCAAAAATTACATTGAAAAGGATCCAAACCAATTTAATTTATCCATTCGAGAAAAGAAAAATCAATTTAAGGAAAATATTGTCCTGTATACTATTACACTTTACAATAGTAGAAAATAGAAACTCCTGAAATGTAGTGGTGTTGCTGGAGACCCACACTTTCAGAAAATACCTACTTCAGTTAAGTACAGAGGAGCCTGAAATGCTTGACAAGCTGTAATCAACATCGTAGCGCTGCTTAGTTATGTCTTAACTGTGCAGTGTGTGATGCAGCAGCTGAAGAACGGTGACAATCAAATCCTGTCCAAATAACCACACTTTTTACATCCGAAGTGTTGGCATGGCAACCCTTTGTAAACATAGTACAGTAGAACTTGGAAATTCTGGCCATTATTCAAGCTTCTACCATATTAAAGACAGAAAAAGAGAATAACCACTATCAATGTGAAGCCCAGAAAGTTTGTTTGATTTTCTTCTAAGATGTAATTCAATATTTAGTTATGATCTTAGGGATCAGATTTATCCTGCCCCTTCTGCTCCTCTGTTGACTACAAGTAACTATTCAGCTTGTACCCTTGTTTGCTAAGCACAATTGCTAATACACGGAACACTGTCAGCCACGTCCAACAGAGATTTGCCTCTGCACGTTAAGGAACGGAATGTAATATACCATTACCTACGTTAGCTGTATCAGGGACAGGTGAAGAGATTCTAAACTGTGGGAGTTCTAAAAGCTTTGTAACTATTTTTATTATATACTTTCACTTATGTCAAATTAATAGATAAAAATAATGGAAGTAAATTTCAAAGCCACAGCCCTGCACGATCATGTATGTATGTTATATTTCGCAGATATTCTGGAATTAATGAAATACTTGATGGTACTGGCTATCAAAAACTCTAAATTTTTAAAAGTTTCATGTTACCTCAACACATTCTTGTACAAACTGGACTATTTATGGCTGACTTGACTTAGTTCAGCTAACAAAAGAAAGTAAAATATGGGATGAAATCCAAAGCAATATAGTAAGAACTTAGAACACAGAGATGATAGCATTGATAGTTGTTTGAATGGATAATTTAAATTAAAAAATTCAAATCCTATGGACTAAAATCAGAATAAAATTACTACTTCACAGTTGGCCCAGATGTATACTGAACTGCAGAAAGACTAACTGAAATCAATGCAACATTATTTCATCCTACATATTTGCTGTGGCCAAATTTTCTAACTCAGGTCTTCAAAAACAGTCAATATTAAATCTCTCTAGCATTGTATCTCTACATTGTATCTAAAGAAGCAGACTGCTTTCCTCACAGCCTTATCACCTGCAGTTGCGTAAGACAAACTAATGAAATAAATCTAATTGGCACGCTGCACAAAAATATCAACTGTGTAAATCTGAACATCAGTGTTTTCATACAGTCAAAGCTAAATACCACTTAGGCACCTCATCAAATAATAAATTGCTTCCTACAGATGAAATAAAATTTAAAATTACTTACATGTACTAGCACAAGGATAAATAGACAAGCGTCTGAATGACAGCATTTAACCTAAGTGTCAGACACAGAGCAGCATGACTTCAAGAACAAAAATAAATCCCTGGGAATTTGGAATACCTTAGCATAGCAACAGAAAAACATTAGGGAGAAAAACTGTCTCACCAGGATCTAAACTTTCTCAAATATAAGTGCTTTTAATATTTGAAATTTTAGATCTGCACTACTTACGAAGATCAAATTTTGAATTATATTTTCCCTAGTCTACAGAGTTGAATCTTTGGCTGCCAAGAAGTGAATAGCTACATGAAGGAACTTTAACATTTCATTCAACATAAATGAAGTTGACATTTGAATGCTAACCTAGAGATGGTGAAAACCAGAACAGCAGAGTTCAGTAACATGCAGATCAGAAGGAAAAACAGGTGATGGGAACAATTTGAAAACTGATCTGATTAGTCTGTAAAAAAGAAAAAAAAAAGAAAGGAAAAGGAAAAAAGAAAAGGAAAGAAAGGAAAAAAGAAAATGTAGAAATACAGTTAGATTTTGTGGAGGATGATGTTTCAAAAATTCAATGACTAAAAGCCAGACAAAATTGGACAGGAACTGAAAAATAAAGCTTGACAAACCTATTTATTCTGGTTCATAAGCCTTTGCTTGAAATTAAAGAATACTGCATATTACTTCTATAGACTTTTGTTACTTTGAGTTGGGTTAAGGTATCAATCTCATTCAATGAAATATATTTCAATACATGTAGAAAACAAAAATCCTACCTATGCTAGCTGTATCAGGGACAGATGAAGAGATTCTAAACCGTAGGAGTTCAAAATAAAGTGAGGACGATGTTCTGCATCCTTATTGTACAGAAGCATTTTTAAGGCCCTGGTCTTGAAAAGCATAATACGGAAGAATCAGTGCTGTTGATTTCACTGCCCTAGTGGTCTATTTGTGGAAGTGGGAGTTCTTACTTTAAATTTTTAATATAAATGCTTTTCACAAATCTTTAGCAACCAGAAGAGCACGTAGGCATAAATAATGGATATGACATTATACAGGTCTATATATTTATCCTCTTTAGGTAACAGGAAGGATTAAGACTGTACAGGCAACCTTGATTTCAGGATTTCTTGACATCAAAGTTTTATAGCAAAATTAAGGAATTGCACGAGATAACACAATTCAAGACCAGACTTGAATACAAAACTGCATGCAGTCTATTGAATATGCTTGACTTTTTAAAAATAATGGCAACTTTTCCAGATAGAAATCCAAACGTAAGAGGAATTACGTTTCCATCACATTTTCCAATGTAAATGGAAGCCTCCAGAAGAACTCAATTGAAAGTGATGCAGTGATAATTAATATGCAAATGATAGACATCTGTTCCCTCAGGATGTCACAATTTAATTTATTTCTCAATAGGAATGTGCCGGACATGAAACATACTGAATCTATTTCTGTTTATCATTTTGTACTTCTACAAAAGCAACCCAAGAAGTGTTCCTGCTTTCAGAAGCATTTCTACTGGCATGGACTAGCTTCAATATGCATCAGCTGTTTCTCTTTCATCTTTTTATTTGCTCTTTTCATCTCCCACTCATAGAACTTCACAGAACCAGTTTTCTTTGCTGTTAATGGAGTACGAGAAGGAATGAAAATTATGTTGGTTTTCGGTTGGGGTTTTTTTTTGTGCAGAAAAGACGACTTAGCTGTGCTTTCTTCAATGTCGTGTCTTTCTCCACCAGATAAAGTAGCTATGCTAAAGAATCACAACTGATTATCAGTAAGAAATTCCTGGGGAAGATTTTCAGCTTTATTTATTGGTTTAAGCCTGAAACGCAGCAATGATGCCATGGCTTTAATGTACATAATATGTTTTTTGCTACATAGTCATTTCTAACTTAAGTGCAATGAAACATCTCACAAATACTCTTTAATGAGAAATGTCTTTTCCAACTTGTGCCTGGCATAGGCGATGCCAATGAAGACTTTCATAACACTAAGAAAGAAAAATCACAATAATATGAAATATTAAATTACCATTCAGGCAATAAGTTCTCAAAGAGTCTATTTCCACTTTTTAAAAAAATTACTGAGAAACTCTCCCCAGAGAACTCTGCTCCCCTTGATAATCCACTCTGCTCCTAAAGCTCCCAACACAGCTCTGCTCCAGCACACTACTAGACATCTCGCCTCTCTGGTTCCCCTTCTTGTGTTCTAACAAACTGAGCAATCAGTTATAAATCATCACTGTATTGGGTTTGTGCAGCAGGGCAGGGCTACAGTGGCAGCTTCTGCGAGAAGCTGCTAGAAGTTTCCCCTTTGTCTCATGGACTCGGATGGGTCTAGGGTGGACCCACTGCTGACCATTGCCAAGCCAACTGGTGACGGAATGTTCAGTGATAACGCCTCTGCAACAATGTATTTAAGAAGGGGAAAATAATAAGAAAGTGAAGAGGCAGAGAGGGGGAGGCGCGAGCCTTGTGGGCCTTGCAGCCCTCACCCTCTGGCCTCGCCAGCTGACTGGACGCGACTCGGCCCAGCCTGGCTGCAAGAAGTGGAGAGGAGATGAGATGTGAAGAGATCCTGAGAGGCGTCTGCCTGAGCCGGTTGTGAAGAATTTCTTGTGAGAGGAACGGCTGCAGACGCCAAGGTCAGTGAAGAAGGAGGGGGAGCAGTAATGCTGCTCCTGGCAGAGATTCCCCTGCAGCCCGTGGTGCAGCCCATGGTGGAGCAGGCTGTGCCCCTGCAGCCCATGG
>JAAGAY010005466.1:0-17650 GCA_011801015.1 Ardeotis arabs
AACATTTGAATAGTAATTTAGAATATATATTATTCTTAGCTTATAAAATGATATTGAAGAAATGAATTGAGCTAACACAAGTGTATTCAATATGCATGAAATTTCTATTTAGTCTGTAAAATGCAGAGCGGATAGTAGCCATTTCCCAGTGCTGTAATTACTGTGTCACCATTTGTAAAGTATTTATGTAAAGTACAGTACTTCTGGCTAACCATGTACAAACTCTCTGCATCTTGTTAAAAATCAGGTCATTGATTTCAAATCCTATACCTTGTGCTGATATTGATGAGTGGCATGTAACCCATCACTACTTTTGTGTAACCAAACACAATCCCTTAATTCTGTGTGCATTCTTTTTAGGCACACTTATGTATTATACACACTACCTTAATCTTGTAATTGTTAAGGAGCAGCAGACTATTATAAAAAAGAAGTTCTTTGTTTGTTCCCTGGTGCTACAAAGAAGGTTTGAACACTGGCACAGGCAGGTCTTTACTTAAGGGGCCTTTCTCCTTTTTTGCAGGTATGTGCATTTATTTTGGTGGAGATTCCTTTTCTGTGTTTGCTGTATTTTCCTGAAAGAGCTTGATGTTAAATCTTTGCAATGGTCCTTTTTCCATACTGGGCACAGTTTGAAAATGGATAAATGCTAACAAGTTTAGAATGTTAATAGTCAAAATAAAAATTCTTCCCTAGTGAGCATTCAGGTTCTCTACTCTTTCCATTTTATTCATGCACCACATATCTCATTGATTTCTGAGATTTGTGATGTGGTCATAAATTAACATCCCAAGACAGAAGGTTTTCCCTCGCTAATTCTTTCTTTGGGAGTGGCCTCTCTCATGTACAGGAGCAGGCGGAGGATCCGTGCCCTTTTCTGTGCTGCCAGGCACATCTCAGTGTGGAAGTTGTACAGCAGCTCCTCAGGCAGGTCTGCCAGCGGAGCGTTTGCAAGGGCAAGGGGTAAGTGCTGGGAGGAAGAGTTTCCCAGATCAGAGGCGCAGGGCATGTTGGCACGCAGGTGGGAGCTGCCTCTCCCTGTACTCTGGTCCTGTATAGTCACGTTAGTGTGGCATTAGTGATCCTGAAGTCGTTGATCTCAGCCCTCAGCAAGGCTGAATTGCTTGCACTCACAGCCCTGTTAAGCCCCAGTACCGTATGTTTGAGTTGGTATGGAGCGTGGCAGAGTAAGCTCACAGCTGCCTGCAACGGCATGTCTCTGTACCTTGCGTTTGCAAAATAACCAGATGTGTAATCTGTTTTCTCCCGGGTCTCCTACAATTCATGGTTATCCTAAATGTGTTATACATGGACTACATTAACACTGCTGTCTTAGAATGTAAGGCTTTTGTTCTTCGAAGGTTTTAAGATATTAGGAGCTTAAGGAGATTTGTCCTGAAAAGAATTTAGTGAAAATTGCCCCGCATTAATGCCTTAAAATGCCCGTCATCAAATGCACGACTGCTAAACTCTCAGGCAGTATGTGGTAATGTAATAACTGATGAATCTGTGAGAAGCTCACACCTTTTTCTTGAAAGTACCACATTAATACTCCTTTCTAAATTCTTCAGTAGGCTCAGATAGTGCGCATGTGTTATTCAGTGCTAAGGAAAATGAGTTGTTATAGGTTGTAGAAAAATTTAATTTGATTATTGCCTTATTTTAATTGAATACTTTTCAGGAAAAAAATATACAAACGTGATGAAATTAAATGACTACAGATTAATAATACAGTGCACCAAGAGTGGTATTTTGTTTGGCTTATTTTTAACATATTTATTAGCGTTGGAGTCTTGAATACTGTAACCAATACAAACAAAATTATCATTTCAGAATGGACAACAGGAGTGGTTTCCCAGAAATCCAAGTTGTGCTTATAAATTAACAAAGACTCTACATGAGAACTGGCCAAATACTTTTAATATTATTTAGCTGGCAAACCAGCTGTATGTACAGTAAAGCAGTTACATGGCTGCTGTCATCTTTTTCCCTGTTCAGTCTAATAGCTTGTAAAATAACGCTAGGAGTAAACCTCAGGAAGGGGGGAGATGCATGAAGTTAGGGCTTTCTTAGGGCTTCAGCTTTGACAGTTTCTTGAGGGAAAAAAATGATTTGATGTTGGCTAGAACCAGATGTGTGAGCATGCGGATTAATGGCATTGAGAATGGTTATATTTTGAATGCCGTCTGAAACTATCACGGCTTTAAGATTGGGGGGGCATATATTTCTGTTTAATTAAAAAAAAATCACGTTTCAGCTAATTAATAAGAGTTTCAGATTAGCTCCTTAGAGTAGCTGGAGGTATTAAACACCTACGGCATTTTTCAGATCTGCAGAGCAGTTCTAATTCAGTGGGGAACGATCCCCAGAGAGTGGTACAAAGGGTTTGTATTCTCTCCAGCACCAGATAAATGTGGAGCCCCTAACTCCATGATCCTTCCAAAACAACATTCTCCTTCACCTGTCAACTAGTAAGAATCCTGTGGAGAACTCCCACAAAAATGGTTTCTCATAATTTCTTACAGAGATTGGTGAGAAATACTAATAATGAAAAAAAATTTGCTCAGTTCTCTTTTTCAAACCCATATCTTCCCTTTACTACAGTCAGTCAAAAAATTCCAGACTATTAATATGCCAAGGTGTTAATGTAGCTCCACGGGATCTGTCATCTCAGCTAACGTCAGCTAAGTACCTGCCTTTAGTATTTTCATCTTTTGAATATGTATTAAAGAAATCAAACAAGTTTTCAAAATAGTAGTACAGTAGCAAAAAAATTAATTGTTGTATATAATGAAGAAAATACATTGATATTATGTGCTCTATTAAAATAAAATTATCTCCAACTTTAAATAATATTTTTTTTAAATTTAAAACAGATGATCTTTGAAGATGAACAGACGTGGCCCCTTGCCAAAAGAACAATCAGATTTTCTACTGCAGAATATATAGAAAGTCATAACAAACTTAATTACCTGTACCACTGCTAAAGGCCCTTCATATCTTGGCACTCTTGAGATTTAGCAGATTGTATCACATCTTCCTGATTAACAATTCTGACTGAGAAATGAAACATTCAGACTTACTGAAATTAAAAAAAAATATTATTCCATTTTAAAGGAAGACAATATGTGAACAGCCTTGATTTAAAACAGCGTAACGGATTACCGTAAATGTTCAAACTTCTGTGTATTTTCTCAAACTATATGAATTGTTTGTGCTATGTGAGTAAGTATCAGCATAGTTTTCATTTTCTCAGATCTCTCATCTCTTCAAGCTTTCTTAGAGGTCAATATGTCAGCCTGAGATTTTTTTTTATTATTATTATTACTTCTTTTTAGGTTTTTCTCACAGGAACTTAGTACAATGTTCCCTTTTCACAATTTCTAGATACCAAGAATCTAGAATTATTTTTCTCTGAAATTCTTGGGCTCTTTTGTCATACAAGTATGTCTTAAGATCTCAGAAGTCTCAAATCTGATTTTTCTCTGAGGGGCGTGAGAGGAAAGCCCAGGTGCTGGAGCAGGTTGCCTTGGTAGAAAGATGCTCCTGGTGAGAGCTGAGGGAAGGAGACAGGACCGCGTTCGTTGCAGAGCACATGAGCGTGGGGAGAATAGCTGAACATTTCAGAGGGACAGGCTCTTTTTCTGGCTGTAAACCCAAACTTTTGCTCTCTGTTCTTTATTAACATTCCCTTAGTATTAGGTATGAATATAAAAGTTAAATACTAGTTTTCTGGCACTATCTCAGAAGCTGTCAGTGCCTTATGATTCAGATATTGCCATTTTTTATAGGCAGAAAAGAATGTATTCAACGGGGGTTGGGGTGGGAATAAAATGTCCAGTGTCCCTTTACTGCTCATGCAGCTACAGTGGTTCATGCGGCCATATGTCCTGTGAAAGCTCTGCTCCTGATGTTTTTCAGCCTCCTTCAGCATCCTTCTCTGAGCTCCTAGTTTCCCCCAGCTCTGCAGATAGCCTGCGTTGCTTTTCTCTCGTCATGCCCATGCTGGTGCTCCTTGGCTTGCCTGACACCCACTTTCTTCAGACACCGTTTCCTGGCAGTGCTGCAATGTGATCGCACGTAGCACCGTATTTGATTACAGTAACTCTATTTGAGCCTAATTCTCTACTACTTCTTCACAAGCCTTCAGTGCCAATCAGAAATGTTGTTCCAACATCCTCCAGACACTGTCCTCTCCCTTGGTTTGAGAGATTCCAGTTTCTACAACCTGGCAGTGTGTAATGAACAAAGGAAATCCCTCACCCGCCCGCCTTCAGTGCCAGCTCCTCCATTTCAGACCCAGCTGGCTCCAACTGCAGCAAAACCTGCCAAGGCCAAACGCAGAGCCTGGACGGAAGTGACTGATGAGGGCAGGAGCTCTCAACTCCTCTGGACTTAGGCTTGCTAACAATAACAGTACTTGGGGTCATTTTCTTTGTATAATGGTCATTTAAGATGAGAAGAGAAATGACATCTCATTAGTGTTGAGAGAACACATGGTGCTAATCTTATTGTGCAGTGCATGTGCCCAGCGCATGGCTTACAGAGCTGTACTTGAGCATTTGCCTTCCAAAGGCTTTAACCTAGGGAAAAGCTAAAGCAAATACTTAGTTAGATCTCCCTCCTTCACAGTTAGGGCTATTTGTATGCATAACTTTAGCTGATTTTGCAATGGTTGTGGGAAGACGGTTGGACTAGATGATCTTATATGTCCCATCCAACCATGTGATTCTATGATTCTATGATTTGTTGAATCAAGAGCAGATAAGAACAACCTTTCTTTTGCATCATACCAGATTTCATAGTGTTTCCTTCTGTTGCAGTGACAGCACCACAGATAATTTTCCCCGATTCCTGCCTCTGTAGCTCCCTGCCCCTGAGGAGCTATTGTACGCAAGGGACTGATTCTCCTGCCACTTACACTGGTCTGAAGTGGGAGAGGTGACCGACAGAGAGAGGGGGACTTTTTTTCTGTTCTAAGCAGTCAGATTCAGGCACTGATCGCTCTATGGCAAGTCCTGTATTTGGTCTGCTACCGAGTGTGATGTGCTATCTGGTGATGTCATGTCAGAAATCAGATTATCCTTCCAAATCACCTGCTTTTCTACTCAAATGGCGTTCTGAGGAGTGCATTTTACAGCTGCTCATTAGGCTGCAGGTCTGCCCTAGCTGTGGCTGTGGCAGATCTTTCACTGTGTGTACGTGTGCTCACACACATGTGCGTGCACGCACCACCCCCCAACCATTCTGCATGTTTGCATTCGTATGGGATCCAATTTAATCTCCTTTCACTCCTCTTCAGCATGTGCTTATCGGCTGAACCGATGCCTGTTTGCTTTCCCAGCTGCACATTACAGGCTCGGATTACTCTCACTTTAAAAAGTAACACGCGTTTAATTAAACGGTGTTTCCAAACTGTCACTGGAGTGCCAGATGCAGCAACTGGAATCATCTTGCCCCTATTCCTTTTCATCTCTCCTGTCTAAAACACCCAACACCAACCAAGAAGAAAATTAGCAATAATGAGCCTATGAAAGAAAAAAAAATAGACAAAGAGAAAAACAGCATTGACAGGCATGTCAGCCCCATAGAAAGAGCCTCAGTATGTCAGCCCATCTTCAAAAAACTAAACCCCAAAGTCCTCCCTGCTTCCTTTGCCATCATACTCATAAGTGTCAAGGGTCATATTTATTGCTCTGTCATATTTGAAGTTGTATTTTTAATATTGAGAAAACTGTCATAAAACCTATTGCAATACTTAGATATTGCTGTGAAAGTGAAAAATTGATGTTTCCATAAAAGGAGATTCTGTAGTGGAATTATGGCCCTAGTGAAAATGTACTCCCTTTCAGCAGGCTTTAAGGTGTGCTTCTTGGATAGCGTGCTGATATTATACCTAGAAGTATTGTCTGCAGGCACTGGACACAATCCTCTGGGTGTGCAGAAATTAGATAAGGAATAATTCTTTTGTATAATAGTATCCCTTGTGTATTCTTCTGTGCATTCATTCAGCTTCTCTCCGTACAGCTTATCTTCTGTTCCAGCATTAGAGTGTACTTCTGCGTTTTACCTGGGCAGCAAATATTTTCTTACTTCATTGTGTTGGGAAGTCCAGCATTGGTAATTTACAGAGCAATTTTGATTCTAGAGTCAGCCTGTAGCTCCACGTATATTTTTGCAACACGCGGCTCCTGGGTTAAGTTGAACAGGGAAACATAAATATGCCCCGACGCAAGCTGATCTGCACGTAGTGTGAGGCGAGGGTGGGTATACTGCTTGTGTCAGGGCACGTCTCAGAGCACTGCTCGGGAGTGAAGACCGCCGTCCTTATGAGAGCTTATGGACGTAACTTAGGTTACTTACAATCTCACTGACCTGTAATTCAAATACGCTATTACTCCTGACACTGTAAGTTCTTTTTGTCTATATGTTTCTGAATATAAATTACCATTTAACTTTTTCTTTGGGGGATTCATGACTGCTGTTAAGGCCTGAAAGAAAAGAGAAGAATCTCTGCTGCTTGCTTCAACCTGAAAAACTCATTGTAAGGTGCTGAAAATTTGATTCACCTTTCTCCTGTTTGCAGAAAATATCTCTAGACCTTTGCTGGCCCGGTTTGTACTAGAGAAGCGCTTAGCAATATGGTCTGTCTTTAGTGACCTGGCCTTCTTCAAAACTTTTTTGAACAAATCAGTCTTGGGGTTTTCTAGGTTATTCCACTGCAGATACTTTCTGCTCCCAGACAGAGCTTGCTATAGACATCACTATAATCACAGTTAGACCTGAAGTTTTGTGCTGTTTTGGTTTTCCGTCAGAGACATTACGATGCGTTGCTCTTTATGGTGAATCACTATATTCCAACGTTTCTGACAAGCAGAACATGTGGCATTGGGGCATTCCCATATACATTTCCTACTAAGACATTTCAGCCTATGTTTCCAGTTACATATACTCACTGGCATAATCACAAAGCTGAGGGACTGCACAGCAGCATGCTGAACAGCTCCTCTTCTACTTTTCTCTTTTTATGTATACAGTTGCAGAACATGTTTTGCCATGTGTTTTTGTATCTTTCAGAGTCTCAGCTTGACTTTTGGTATCTTATGCTCTACCCTTACACTCCTTGGTCACTAGAATCTGCCTAATCATCCCCTTGTCCATTCTTTGCAAACGCTTCACTTATTTCTGATGTTCAGCTGGAGTGATCTTTTGTCCCTCAGTGCTTGCAGAGGCTTCTGAGTGACCCCGGGCTGTCCGTGAACCTGTGCAGAGCCATGATCACCTCACGTGAATTTTGTGCTGATAAACCAGCACTGTGAGGTACTCACATCTTATGCTTTTGAGTGCTTAAAGCACAGAACCTTTTTTTAGCTTGTTTTGCTTCTCTCATTATGGGAGCTGCTTTTAGGGCCCAGGTGGCACCAGTGGCCCTTAATTGCTGGGAGCAGCCTCACCTGGGACCCCCACTCACATGCCCTCCAGCTGTGGGCCTGGGAGCCCCATTTAAGCTCCAGCTGGGGCTTTCAGGACTGGTTTGATCTGTGTTGTAGCTGGGTTTGCTTCTGGGGCTGTTGCTGAATTTTTTGGTTTTCCTGCTTTGCCCTCGAAGCCCCTGTTTCCTTGTCTTTGCCTGATGATCACCAGCTCATCAATGAAATGTGCTGCTGCCACCACCCTGCTCCGCTTGCCTGGCTCCGGTGCTGTGGGACCATCCATGGAGGTGAGCTTGCTGCCTTCTCCCTAGCTGCAAAGGGTCAGGGGGAAGTTTAAGAAATTTGTATTTACTCCAAAAATTGATGATCAGGAAATACAGCATAATATTTAGAGTGCTGTGGAGGAGAGAACCCTAAGGTCTCTGTAATAGAAATCGGCAAAAGCACTAGGGAATGGGGAACCCGGGGAAGGAGTCTGTTTTATTCATGCAGAGCTCTTCATTTTGGTTACTTCTACATGTGCTGTTGTGGCTTTGACTCTGCTGATGTTTTATAACTATAGTTATCCTGACTTTTGCGATGGAAAAGTCATTTTGAACAGAAAGTGGTTTTTTACAGTAAAAAAACTTATCAAAGTGCTTGTGACCAGTGCTGCTGTTTAATCAGTTGTGTTTCACTTTGCTTTTCAGTTGGCTTTGGCTGAGTCCTAACTATTCTGCTTTCAGTCCTTGTGCATGCTATATGCCTGTGGCACATTCTTTCATTGCAATGGATTTCAGTAGAGATGTACCTTCATGCCGGGCTTCCCATCAATCTAACAGTTCTCCTGGTAGGCGCTAGAGCTGAGCCTTGTGCTGCAGTTGGGCCATATTTATGTAGCATAGCTGACAGTGAACAATGACAGTCTCTCTTCTTGGCACCACAGAACAGCAAATATTGTCAGTCTTTGCTCCATCATATCTGCAAGGTTCTTTCATTGTGTATATTCCAGATACTCGGTGCAAAACATCTGGCCTGGTGCAACATGTGTGTCAGCCTTTCCCTTACGGAGCACTCTGGCAGCCCAGCTCTAGCAGTATCTAGCGAGCGGGTGACCGTGGCTGTCGGTAGGCAGTGCAGATGTGCTGCAAGAGGTTTGGTGTCCCAGAAAAGAACTGTGTAGCTCTAAGTATATCATGGAAGGTAGGACATTATTGGAGTTTTAAAGGTGAGTGCGAGCTGAAGTGTGTTTGACTTCCCTAGTGAATCTGCACTTGTGTGCTGGATGGCCGGTTTTCAAAGTCCTCTCCTGATATTTGTGGTATTTCCTTCCAAACAAACACAATTTTGTATTACTTGGATAGTCTTCTTTAGCCCACCTACTTACGCGATATCCGTTACGGCTGTACTGGAGCTCCTTAGTCTTTCATCTGTTTTTCCTCATTATGCTCCCAAGACTTGTTTTCTTAATTTTGCAGCTGGAGAACTGGAATAGACAGTCAATGGGAAATAGGCCAGCCATTCTGCGTGAGTTATGTTTTGCATTGATTTTAAGTGAGACTCTTTAAAATATAATTAAAAGCTTTATTGTTCCTTGATTAATATGCTGCTCTGTTTATAGTATAATGCTGCATTATCCATATTGTTCCTCGGCCATTTTACAAATATTTCTCTGCTGTGTTTATTTTGGCAACTGCCACCAGATGTTAACTATATGAATTCTTTCCAGCTTTTAAGAAGCTGCATTGCTGTTCTGTGTAGAAGATGCGTCTGTGCCAGGGTCCCATGATGTGAAGAACCACATCATCACCTGGGAGACATGGCCTGCCCCCCAGCCATGCCAGGCTAAAGTGATGGGGAGCAGAAGTGAGGTCAGAGCACAGGGTTCAGACTTGTCCTGACATCTCCCAGCACCAGGATTGGCCGTGCAGCCAGAGTCTCCTGATCCCTGGCTACAACCTCACTGTATTGCTGATCACTGAAGGTTTCTTATTGAGGCAAGAGTGACACAGGAGGGAAGATGATAGAGGGAGTAGAATGACCAGCTGTACCCACTTCAGAGTCTGATAGGTGATGACAGCTGAAATAACCCTGGGAAGGTGAAGCAGGGATTTAAACATATATCTCTGTCCTGTGGAGCTCCAGGTGGAGAGGAGCCTTTGTGGAAATCAGCATGAGGCGTGACCTAGCCTGCTGTGCCTACACAGAGTTAAGTGCTTTAGAAGTCCAAAGGAGCTGCAGGACAGCATAGTATTTCAGAGTTGTGTGACTACATATGCATTAGTTTGAATTCCACAAAGTAAACTTCCATGGAAATACATGGTTTAGGCCAAGTTTTTGAGTTATACACACTGGCAGGGCTTGCACAACCAGAAACAAATCTGGTCCAGACCTTGTAGTTTAAGGTATATATTAGACGTATGACTCCATGCTTCTGAAGCTTTTAGGGGAAACAACTAGTTTATGTTGCATTCTGTGGCTTACATAATCTTGTTTGGTGTTGTGTGCCAGCTTCATGTCAGGAGTTTGAGCCTCGTTTGTACTGTGTGAAGGATCGTTTCCCTCTGGAAAAGGGAAGGGAAAAACAAGCAAGCAGGGACTTAACTTCTTCTATAGATTTGGGTTTTGGTTTGTTGGTTTTTTTTTCTGTAGACTTTTTGCTCTGAGCTTCAAGAGAGAGAATCTATCATAACTGCTTTCTGTTCAGATCTGGACATGGGAAAACTGTCAGGAAAGTCTGAAATATGAGAGGACTGCAAATATTGATACCCTTCACAGACTCTGACACCTTTTAAACGACCTTTCTAGAGCAGCTAGGAAATTTGAGGCTGCCAGGCAAAACAAATGGAATAAAACCAACAATGTCCCTTCCAGGCATCTGTGGAGTGGCTATCACTCTTGGGGTTTCAAGGCATAAACTGACCATGAAGAACTGTTAGCATGTGCCATCCATCCTGTGGCTCTCTGACACTAAATCAAGCACTTGATTCCTCACAGTGTTTCTCCCTTCATACTGCTTCTGGTAACCACCAGAACTCAGAGTAAATGAAGAAGTCGTCTGCTGCAGTGTGTTCATTTGGGATAGGCTTTTCCACTGAATGTAACATTAGAAAATATAATTTGATTGTTGCCAATTAACAGACTAGCCATGCCTCTGGTAGTTACAGAGATTAGCAGGTTTTATTCTGCATCATTTGAGATCTTTGTGTTGCTGACAGGCTGCAACATAGAGGACTGGATAGTCTATTTGTGTGCTGCAAAGCACACACAAGTGAAGAGGTCATTGTGCTGTTGAAATCAGGTTTGTAAAATAAATCATCTAAGGTTTTGCAGGCCATAATTCATTAGGCAGATAGCATAACCTTCATTTTATTAGAGCAAGAAACTGATTAACAGACATTCTGCAACATGCCCAAAGGGACTGGAAACCATCTCCACAGCAAATTTAGATTCAGCCAAATGCGCAGACCACGGCAGCCCAAGGTTACGGATGTGGCCCCCATAGGCAGTTGCAAATGCTGCAGTCCACCGTGATGCCCCCTGCTCGGGAGTCTTCCTCCAGAGGGCTGTGTAAAGGCAGATCTCTTCCCTCTCCCATTCCCAAAAGCAGAGTGGCTCAAATCTGTGGTTTTTATCTTCTTTTTTTTCAGTCTTTCACTTCACCCATGCGTAAGCCGTGCTCAGTGAATGTCTGCATGAAGGCCCAGCCCAAATCAATTAACTGTGTGTGGAAGTGAGGGTGGGAGGCAGAGCCAGGGAGCTGTTGTTCACCTAGGAATCACTGCAATCGGATTTTATCCTGCCCTTAGTAAAGTCAGGCTTCTGGCACATGCAGTTCCTGAAGCTCTGTCCCTCCAAGTGCTCTTTCGTTTAGGCCCATCCCTATCCTCTGAGTTTTACATTGCTGACTTATTCTGGTGTTTGTCTAAGTCAAGTTAACAGGAATAAACGCCAGTTTGTTCCTTTCCTGCAGTGGTTTAAAAACCAAAAACTGCGGCACAAAAATCAACTTCAAATTCTCTTATCTTTGGTTTAGTGTGTTGTAAGCAATGTTACATTATTTAAGGGTCCTTTAAAGAACAGACTAAACAAATCACCGTTTCCTTTGTATACACCCTTCAGTTACGTTACACAGAGCTCATCTTTTTTCTACTAGTCACTGATTTTGTTGTTGTGGATTTTTTTTTTAACATTTCCTCTTGAGCATGTTTAAACAGGTTGTGGTCTAGGTTTTGGCATTGACATGAGCCCCACACATGGCTTTGCATGTACTTACACAGATTTTGGAGCAGATACAAGGCAAATGGGCTGAACTGAGGGCTGATCTCTGCCCTGGTCAGATACCCAAGGCAACACCTTCCCTTAGGCTGCAAGGGGGAAAACTCTTCATCTGCATTTGTTGGGAGGAAAGTGAATGTCCCAAAATACTTCTCAGATAATTCTTGATAGCTGAGACTGTCAGTGATTGGGATGCCCTGTGCCTTCTTCCCATCCTCTCTGGCCACACTAAATTAGCCCACGGCATGGGGCTGTACTTGTTGAAAGTATTTTCTGCAGAGCAGAATCATTTGTGTACAGGCCTCTGCAAAGAAATGACTTTGGAAGGGAGTGGGGAGAGGGAGCTGTGGTGATTTGTAATACCCAGGTGGCAAGGATTTGTGCTTCCCCTTCTTTGATGTCCTAGCTGTTTTTCTCGCAGAGCTCATGAGATCTGACTGGAGAAAAACGATGTCCAACCATTTTTTCAGTGTGCTGCTAGTTTGCATATGCTGCACATCTTCTTCAAAATTGAGTGCATTCATTTGCAATATTTCTGTTCCTTAATTAGGTTTACCAATTGCTAATGTGAAGAAATGTGTTCTTTGGGTTTGGGGATAGTTTATGAAAGCAGCCTGTGCAATGCATCTTTTAGCATGGAGGCTGGTTCATGGCATTTCTTTCGGGACTCAGCTTCTCTAAAGTAAGAGGGCTAAAACTGTAATATATATAATATTTGTCCAGATATTGGATAACTTCTGGCATCTGAAGGAAGGTTCTTTTTTTATTATGATAATTAATTGACATCAGAGAGATACGAAGACAGTGAAAGTGTTGTATATGCCTGTCTTTTGTTGTTGCTGGTTTTTTTCACTCCAACCAGCTCTATGAGGCCAGTTCCAAAAGATACACTGATTTTAACCATCAGTATAAGCTCACTCTGGAGACTCAGTTTATGAAGTAATGATTTTATCAGCTATGAATAAACATTACTGCTTTGGGAAGATAGTGTATCAACAAAGCCAGGCTTTTCTCTTAAGGCTAGTGTGGTACAGAAGGTCTTGTAACAACAGAGGTACCAGTTGGTATTTGGGAAAAGGTTTTAATTCCTGTTTTCAAAGTATTTTGAAGCTACTTGTTACTATTTTGGGACTTCATCAGTTTATTTTCAGCATCTGTGAACATGTTATGAGTTCTTTTGCTTCCTTCTAAAGTTTGCCCTCTCACTTGGCTTATGGTGCAGTTTTGGGTTACTGGTTTTTTGTTTTGTTTTGTTTTTTCTTGGGATTGTGTCAACTCAGGAATGTAAGCAGCTCTGATGCATGCTGTGGCCAAGACTGGAACGTGCAACTAATCAGGACCTGTTTCCTTATCACTGACTCTGGCAGCAAATGAGGCTGCTTTTTCCTTGCCTCTGCAAGCTCTTGTTGGCAGTCACAGCTGCTGAGAGCAGGCAGAGATTGCTGATGTGTTCCAGCTCAGCCTGCAGCCTGTTCCTAGCCAAAAACTAGACAGGCAACTCTGCTGATTCAGAAGAAACACATCTAATGTCAGAAAGCCTGAAGGGAAAAAGACTGAACTCAAAGCAAGAATTGAAAAGTAGTAGCCAACACTGTTGGTCTTGCTCTTTTGAATTTCTAACTGCAAAACCTCCAGTGCACCCTTTTAGGATGGGATGGTTAGTACCAGCCTTCTTAGAAGCTGTGATATTTATCATTACAATAAGGATCTAATGATATCACAAATAACAGCTTAAATGAAGTGCCACCGTGAGATGCCAATATACCCTAAGCCAGAGTGTCCAAAATGTGGTGCCTGGCCCTCAAACCCCTTACCAACAGGCTAGGGAGAGCTGGCTGCAGCTTGGATTTGCCCTCCTGGAAACACAAGTGAAACAGGTCACATCTCTGATGTTTGAGATCTTGCAGCTGCCAGGAGGCTGGTGGCTCCCACTGTGGAGGAAGTGGTTTAGGAACCTGTCAATAAGGAGGATGCTGGATCTCTAGCCAGTTTCTCTGTCAAATTGGTGCTGCCCTTTTGGAATACATTATTCCAGTGGATTTTAAAAAAAAAAAACAAAAAACACTCTGTAATGGTCAAGAAACTTCTTAACAGTGTGGGCTCAGAGCAAGCTGCTGAGCCAGGCTGTCCTTTTAGTGCCAGAAGCATTTTCAGCCCTATCAATGAACCATTACTTAAAGAGTTGCTCTTTCTTTGTTTTCAAGATGCATTTTCTATTCGTTAGGGACAGAAAATGTTTCTAATTGCATCCTTTTGCCAATTGAAATTAAACTACCAGCAAACCAAAGACACTTTCAGTTGGTTGGAAGTCCTTGTATGTAGTGCTGAGAGAAAGTGTTGAAGCCCCAGCAACGATGTGGCTGTGGTATCAGTAACTGAGGCTGTTCCTTGGGTTTGGATGGGAAGAGAAGCAGGAGGTTTTGTTTGATCTCACTGAACATGGGCTGCCAGAACATTCGGCTTCCACTTCCACGGCAGACATCTGTGCCTGTCTCGAGGGGAGGATATCTGTGGGGGCAGTTTACTCCTCACCTGAGATGTCTCCTGCCCTTGCATACGGAGTGACACAGAGCAGGGCTTACACTGCTGTCTGCTGCTCTGCTTACCAATGGTAGGTGAAATGAATGCCACCCTCCAACTGAGAAACAGAGATCCTGTTGACTTTATTTACTGATTGCCAGGAGAGGAATTAAATTTGTCCTGCAGGGCAACTTGGCTACGTTCCGAACAAGGCCAGATAAACAATAATACTATTTTTACAAGATGTGCCCAAAGGAGAGAGGAAAAGCTCTGCTGATTTTGAGGCCAACAGATCTTACTATGGGAAGGGGATTATTCCAGTGCATTGACCAGAAGCAAACCCATGTCTCATTCTACCAGTGCTTAAATTCAGAGTGCTGGAAAGGGATTTGACAGAAACAGGTTATACCTCCGTGGTCACCATGATGATTTTCCTTGTTTAGCTCTTTGTACTGAAGAAATTCAATTATCGCCTAAGAAAGCATTTGGTCTTATTAGCTTAGCTCTATTAGCTGAAATTATATATTATGATGCGTCTTGGTCCGGGTCCTGTTTCTAAAGCATTAAGTTGCTTCCTATAATTTAACTCTTTAGATACTGTCAAATATCCAGCTGACATTATCAGGCGAAAAGGACTCCAAATCAGGACCGTTACAACAAGGATGCTGTGCTGGTTTTGGCTGAGGTAGAGTTAATTTTATTCACAGTTGCTGGTGTGGGGCTAGGTTTTGGATTTGTGCTGGGAACGGTGTTGATAACACAGGGATGGTTTAGTTACTGCTGAGCTGACACAGAGTCAAGGCCTCTTCTGCCTCTCACCCCACCCCACCAGCGAGGAGGCTGGGGGTGCACAAGACGCTGGGAAGGGACACAGCTGGGACAGCTGACCCCCAACTGACCAAAGGGACATTCCATACCACACGGCATCACGCTCAGCATATGAAGCTAGGGAAAGAAGGAAAGGGAGAAGGTTCGGAGTGATGGTGTTTGTCTTCCCAAGTAACCGTTATGTGTGATGGAGCCCTGCTTTCCTGGGGGTGGCTAAACAGTGGGGAGGGGAAATAGTGAATGAATTCCTTGTTTTGCTTTGCTTCTGTGCATGGCTTTTGCTTTACCTATTAAACTGTCTGTATTTCAACCCACGAGTTTTCTCATTTCTACTCTTCTGATTTTCTCCCCCATCCTGCTGAGGGGGAGTGAGCAAGCGGCTGCCTGGGGCTACGTTGCTGGCTGGGGATAAACCACGACAGATGCTTGATATGAAGTTTAAACTAGTAGAAAAGTAAGATTGCTCTGATGTTCCATATTGAGTCTGGTTTTCTTCATGGTGAGTTTTTAGTCTGCGGACCATGTCAGGGAGAACCAAACATGTGACTGCAACCTTGGTTCCCAGTGTGAAGTGCTGGAGTCGGCGCCTCAGCCCTGGGCTGTTTCTGGGTCTCATGTTTGAGAATACGGCCTTGAAAACAGGCAACAAGTGCAGAACGATGCAGCGATGCCTGCCTGAGCCTGCGGGCACGCGGGAGCGCTGACAGCAGTCTGAGCCCTCCCGCTTGTCTTGGAGGGCGCTGCTTGTGCAAGAAGTGCAAACATCTGAAGATGGTTCCCCTTCCCTCTTACATCATTGCTAGGGAGTTTGTACGTTATGATGTCTGTGTGTAAAGAAAGGGGAGCAAGCTGTGCTGGTATAACCCTCTGATACCGCTGTGACTGCGTGAGGGCCTCTGGCCAGTCTGTCTGTTCTGATGTGAATTGACACCCCGGACCTGGAGGGTGTTATCAGCACAAAGGTGGATATAAAGCAGATTTGAGAAATAGCATCTCTCTTTTGCAGTATGTTATATGAATGGTGAAAAAAGCCTCTCTGTTTTCTCACAATTGGTGCCTTTTCTGATAATTTAAAAGCTTGAATTACTTACATGTGGAACTAAAATAGCTTTAAGTGCATTTTTATTGCCTGGCTCTGCAGCTGCCATTTACAGGTTAACAGCCCTAATGCTTTTAAATAATAGGAGAAAGAGTGTATGTAGTACAGTGTTAGAAAATGATATATGTCCTGTTATTTGGACACAAGTAGAGCACTAAAAGCTCTGTTCTGTTTTCTACAGAAAATTTGCTGTTGCAGGCTCTGATTTGTTGTAAATATCTTCCAGTGGACTAGTAAACATTGAGAGGCTTTGAATGTGTAAAATGCTGTTACATAAAGAAAATTAAGCTACTTGTGTATAACCATCTACTGCAAATATAAGTATACCAATTTTGTGGTCTATTTTAACATCCAGCATTAGTTTTACACTTTTTGTGGTAAGAATATTATTCTTGCTTTTCTTTCCCCTCCTGCATGATTTCTTGGATGTATTTAAAACACTAAAGTCAGGGAAATAGTGCACTGGAGGAGCAGAAAGCTCTGGGATATCCTGCATGTGGGAAAACACAAGAGGTGCTAAAAGTACCAGCATATGATTTTTTTTTTTAATTATTCAAAAAAGGGAAAGATTGAAATTCAGACTGCTTAACTTTCTTTATATTCATAAATGCCAGAGTAATTCCCTGGAGCTAAGGGTGATAACTTCCCTTCTGCTGATAAGGAGAGTGAGACACGGAGGCAAAGTGGCTTGTTTTGGTTCAAACAAACTTAATTGTACAGGCAGGAGAGATCCCAGATCTCTCCGTCAACATCCTTGGTTACTGGGCTTCATCCATTTGCCTCCTGGGCTTGTGGCTGCCCCCAAACAGCAGCACAGGGGCTGCGGAGAAGAGGCTTTTCCCCTTCTGACTCCGGCACACAGTGGCTGATATGCATTATACTTGTAAAACACATAGCCTGAACTTGAAATAAGTGCTAGCTATTGCTTAGTGTGTTTAAAGAGACTTACAGGGTTTTCCTACGCATACCTCCTTTAAACTTCATATTCCTCTTTTCAGATACAGAGCTTGTTTCATACTTCTGGCTGGTTGGAGGATGCATTGCTTTTAGGCTTCAACTGTGCCTCGTAAAGTTGGTGAATAATCAAAACCCTGGAAGTCAAAATAAAAAACTTTCTGTATCAGATGTTCTGTGGTGCCTCAGGAGTGGTGTCTCATGTACTTGCTTCTGTCAAGTCACACCTGGTCCAGATTCTCCCTCCTGTGATGTGCCATAAAATGGTGAATGTAGTCAAAACCTATTCTTTGTTTTCTATAAATGTGTGTGTGTGTTTTTTTTTTTTTAAAAAAAACAAACAAACAGAATCCTGAATCTATGCTGCTGGACTTTCAAGAAATCTTATCTAATTGCCTGTTCCATTTGAATTTCTGTTTAATTCCTGAAAATATTTTTATAGGTCCCTGAATCAGTATTGTGACTTGGGGTTTTTTGCACCTTTCTTAATATGAAAAAAAGTGTCTTAAACTGGGAAATTGGCACTGCAGATATACTGACCAAAACTGAGCCTAGCACT
>JAAGAY010005467.1:0-17216 GCA_011801015.1 Ardeotis arabs
GCGCGGCGCCGCCAGGGGCAGGGCTGGGGGGTTCTGCCGGCGCCGCCCAGGCTCGGGGCTGCGCTGGGCCGGGCCAGGCCGGGCTGCGCCGTGCAGCCGGGCAGCCGCCGCGTCTGTCTCCTTCTGCTTCCCATCGCCCTCCTGCCGCGCATGACTGGCGGCTCTCTGCCCTATAGAGGCTTTCTATAGCGGCAATGCCGTCTCCAGTTTCACTAACCTAGGCTGCTGCATGGGGAGAGAGCAAGGTACCGCTTATGTTATAATTACCTGTGCCCCATCTGTAATAAAAAAGCCCTTTCAAGTCACAGGACGGTAGTTAGGAAGGGCAGCCAGAGGTGCACTGAACCGAGTGGCATGCCTGATTTGCCTAAGTCGTTCCACTTACTTGCAATTAAGCTATTAAAGTTATTAACTGGACTTCAAGGAACCGAGCTTCTGTCCCGGCTCTCGGCCGGTTTCACGGCGCTGCAGCAGTGATGGCTGTGGCCTTGCGGCCTGGCGGGCGGCAGCGCCCGCGGTGAAGGCCGGCTTCCCGTCACTGCGTCCGGCCGCCAGCTGCCCGCATCCCGCGGCGAGTACCCATGCGAGCACCGGCATAAAAAGAGGAGGTAAAGCCAGGGCAGGGCAAAGCCGAGGGGAGCAGCAGGCACTTTAAGAGAGGGGGTTTCCTGGCTGCAGAAGGGGACATGGCGGACAGCACGGGCCCCTCTTGCCCACCGGCAGGAGGGCGATGGCAGTGGCGGTGCCACCACGGACCAGCGCCGGGCGCTCCGCGAACGCAGAGGGAAAGACGCTGGGGGGCTCCTGTGTTTTACATTGCAGCAAAGCGACAGAAATTACTTTTATGCATCAAAAATATGAAAGCTGTGGAACACAAATTTTCATATTGCCAAAGCGCATCGAATCACCTAAACCGCCTTCCCAGCTGGAGACACTCCCAGCGCTGCCTGGCAGCTAATGGCGAGGGGAACGGCGGGTGGCTCCGCTGCCGAGGTAGCGGCTACTCGCGGCCGCCTACAGACCCCATCATGCTCTGCTCCGCACTCGCCCCGGGCGGCAGCAAGCCTCACACGCACAGCATGCTGGGATGGGTAGTTTTCATCTGCGCAGCCGCCTCCCTGCGAGGAACCCCCAATAGCGGCTTCCCCTCGCGAGGGAGGGTTTGAAGAGCAGAGCGCTGATTGCCCGGCGGAAGCGTCAATCCTGGCCCGCCGCGTTGCCCTGACAACGGCGCGGCGCCAGGGACGCGGCGGGGCCGGGGCCGCGGAGGTAGGGGCGGCCGGGCAGCGACGGGGGGGACCCGGCAAGGCGAGGAAGCGGCCCCGCTGCGCTAGGGGAGACGGGTGAAAAATGACCGGCTTGAGAGCACGGGCGGCAGCTGACAGGGAATACCCGCGGGACCGGGACCGCCTCTCTCACCGCGTCACCTGCCAGCGGATCAGCCCCTTCCCTGGCCCCCCGGCCCGTAGCGGGGAAGGGCCCGGCAGCGCCTCGAGGGCGGCTGTGCCAGGGGCTGGAGCGGTGCCGGCGGGGGGAGCCGGGCTCCTCGAGGGGGGACGAGGCGGCCTCGGCCCCCGCAGGGCCCCTGTGCTCCTGCGAAGAGCCTGCAAATCCCGGCCCCGGCCCGTCTCAGCGCACGGCTTTGCTCCGGCCAGCTCTCACAGTGCAAAGAGATTATTATTTTGCTTACCTTAGAAAAAGAAAATGGGTAAAGTCTTATCTAGTGTAAATCTTTACAATATAACATTTCAGGTTCCAAAGTCGTAACAAGGGAACATATGCTACTATTTGCTTCCTGAGGGGATGGCGTTGTGGCAACTCAATACCATACATATTAACTATTGATGTACTGTCCACATTCTTAGTAAATTTTAGTAACCTAGACCAGCAGTACTGGCTCACACCAGTTCTGTCTGGGCAGTAAGAGTCCAGATGATAATAAAGCCATACTTCCACTCTTTGCACCCTTTTTTTTTTCTTGGTTTTATGGCTTCATTTCTATAGCCAGAGGTATTACCATTATTTTTAGTACCCCTCAATTTTTCATCTGTCAGTTTGCCCTGTGACATTTTGAAATTGTGCACTTTTGGCAGCTATCCTGTCCCCAGGCAGCATGCTCCATAATTCAGCTACCTATTGTGCAATTAAATACTTCTGTACTCCTTTTGTTTGTTTTCAGTCAGTCCCTTGGTAAGCTCATGTGATGCCCACTAGATCTTGTATTACGAAAGACAGTGAATAGTCATCTCCTGGTCACTTTCTCCATGCCTCTCATGATTTTATTGACTTCTATCACATCCTCTTCAGTCCAGGCTAAAAAGAAGTTTATTCCTATTACAAAACATGTTCCATATCTTCAGTCATCCATGTTATACATTTTCCAGTTCTATTCTGTTTCTCTTTGAATGGAAGAAAGGAGAGAAACAGAATAAAGTATTATCCAATGTTTTAATGAAATTTTCCATTTTATTCTCTATGCCTTTCTAATTAATTCTTAATCCAATTTTACATGTCTTGTACTTATCATGCCAGAGCCTGTAACTACCTCTACTGGCTTCTATCAAATAAAATCTACACCTGGTTCTGTTAGGCCTAATTTAATGAAAAGTTGTATGTGTGAAATGAGGTACATTCAAATAGAACTATTCATATGCTGAAATGATTTGGCAGTTGCCAAAACTTCCACTTTACTCCCTACAACTTATACAATTAAGTTGTGTCCAAATATGCACAAGCATTATTAGTAATACAAATTTCAGCTGCTTGTATTATTTGCTCTTTGTGTAGAGCAAAGGAGAATAAATTTAATTAAAGGGAACATTGTATATGAATTTCTGCTGAGAATAGGTCATTCTCAAGATGGTTTACAGAGAGAAATGTGATTTTTAGCTTGATAGTGACACAATGGCAAAAAAGCAAATAGCACAGGTTTTTGGTAATTTCCTTGTCGCTTTTGTTAAATGGAAGTGCACTCAATTCTTCTGTCATTCCAAATTGTAGTAAATTACAGTGCTAAATTAGTAATGCACATTGGCCTGACCTTAAATCATTCAATTAGACAACTAATGAATCATTCTGTGTCCTCAGTTCAGACAGCATCTTTTGTAGTACTGATAGTTAATTAACTTTCCCCTTTTGCAGTACCTAGCAACTGCACGGATTTGTTTTATAACTGTAAATGTTTCAGTACATTAAGTGATTAGGAGAACACTCTGATCTTATTTTTTCTCTTGAGCCTAATGTTCAAACTATTACAGCCATCTGTAAATAAACTAGGCTACAAAATGTCAAATAAAGTTGCCAAATATTTGCTTGGGCTTTAGCAATTAAATAATGTAACATTGTGTTCCACTGAAAAATTAGACTGAATATATTTAATGAAATTCTAATATCACCTACTTTTTAAAAATAAAATACATGGCAATGTTTACGACGATTTTCAAGAGCTGTTCTTTTTTGTAGGTTTTGCACTCTTAAATTTTTCAAATTATGTTAATTTAAATGTTGTTTTCAACCTCTCTTCTCAATCACAGAATCATGAATTTATATAAGCATTAATCAAAAGGCATAATATATTTGCATGTTTCTGGACAAATATGCATATTAGAGTCCTTTCTAAATGAGTATCATAGAAATATTCCTAGGAGGATAGGAACTAACCACAGATTAAAGAAATTATCTTTTTTTTTGTCATATTTTCAGACAGTCCTCCAATACAGACACCATTACTTTTCATGGTTTTCTTGATAGGATTTGGTACTTTGTTTAAAAACTTAGAGAGTGGGAAAAACCAAACCCCCGAAGTAAGAGGTAACTTCTGAAAATACTAGCTTTTATCTTTCACATTAAGAACCATTGGGATTTTTGTTCCTTTGTTTCTTTTTTGGAAGAGGAGGAGTCCAGAAGATTGCTTTTCAGTACCTATTTTAAAGGGCTCAGGGCATGTTGGTTTCCTGCAGGGAGCACCTGGGGGGTAGTAGCGTAATCCTGTGTAAAAAACCAACCTTGCATACATACTTTGTAAATGGCTATGGACTTGATTACACTTCCAGAGAAGTTTTTAGACGTTCTGCCTTTGCCCTCTTTGGAGGCCTTACATGCCTCCTAACCCCTGACAATCATATGCCCACAGGATGACAAATGGGCAGAGGTGATACAGCATTAGAGAGGCTGTAAAAGGAGATAATTACTTTGTACTTTTCTATCTGCTTTCCAGCTGGTGAGGTTCTGTGCACCACAGATAGAACCATGAACAGTCCTACTGATTGCTCTATTCATTTGCAACCCTTAAACAGGGATACTTTTTGTATTAACATACGCGTATACGTACACGTGGTCACCGACGCTGCCTTACCAGCACTGCCCTTCTCTGCACAGTGCTGTGCGTACCTCTACACTTGATTCTTTCAGTAAAGGAGGAGGAACTGCATTTCTGGGAGACAGTTTTCAAAAGTTTAAACTGTTTTTATAGGTATAATATATTTGAAGTCAGTCGAAGGAAAAAGGATGTTTTTACTTGCAAGTTACTGTGCTAAACATAGGCATGTGACTTATCTCAGCCCTCTCAGTGTTTTCCTCTGTCCATGTGACTTAGGGTTTAGGTTACTCAGAAGAAAGAACTCAAATTTTCCAAATTGGCTTTGTTTCAGTGTATAACTAGGAAATAGTGAAGTAAGACAACGTGACTGTAATATATATGAGATGGTTCATATTGTCCTTCAACTAATTTTCAAAACAGCTGGCCTCCCCTCCTGTCCTGGAGAGCTGTCTCTTATCTAGAGGCATCAAGGTTGGTTTCAAATTAGAGAAGTCACAGAATCCATTTATAAAATGGGTCACAATTTTTTTACATAAAATATATAAGGAAATGGATAAGAAATAGCTTTGCATGTTTTTTTGTTTTGTTTTGGTTTGGTTTTTTGTTTGTTTGTTTGTTTTTAATAAGGGAAAATTAGCCTCTTTTAACCATCTGAATTGACATGCACTCTAAGTTAGGTAGCCCTAAGTGTTTCAGAACTATAAACTAAGCATATTGTTCAGTGTAGAGGCTCCTTCAAAAGATTATAACTGGGAAAATATACTGAATGTTACGCATAAATATATTGTCAACGTTTGTAGTCCTGTACTTGACAAAAAGACTGTGAGAATGAGGGCAGGAAAAACTCCTTTCTCCTTACATTCATTATATATGACTTGTGGTGGTTTTTTAAATCTTCCAAAAACATCATCCCTTGCAAGGCAAAAGTTTCAGAATTCTGAAACATTAGTCTGTTTTGCATTGGT
Source organism: Ardeotis arabs (assembly GCA_011801015.1). Lineage (NCBI taxonomy): Eukaryota > Metazoa > Chordata > Aves > Otidiformes > Otididae > Ardeotis > Ardeotis arabs. The sequence goes on from JAAGAY010005467.1 coordinate 5,284, forward strand.
ATTATCATCGCTTTTTGGAAAAAGCAGAAGATTAGATTGCTACAGTTGTTCAGATGGATTAATGAAAGGGGCTGTATTTGCCGTAATGATGAAACAACAGAGAAATGCACATCCTATGGATGCAGCTTGTCACCTGTGACCTGCAAGATGCAGTATGATAGAGAAAAGAGCCTGAGGATTTATAGAGTGTATTCTCCTATTTTGATTGTAGTGAAAAAGAAAAATGCATCTCTGTAATAAGAGGGTCAGACTCTGCTCCCATTAAAGTTCCAGCAAAATTTACCTTGAATACATGGCCAGTTAACATAGATTCCAAACGCAGGCTATACCACTGGGCTATAATCCATGTCCTATATCTTGCCATCAGCGGCCATCTCCAAACTAAAATTCAGATTGGAAGCTAAAAGTATATTGCTTGCTTCTGGAGTATTTGAGAAGTGTGTTACAAAACAGAAAAACACTGCTTCTCAGTCTGGGAATGAAAGACCGTCCTAAAGGCAGGATGACCATGGGAACTGCAAATGTACAGGCCACAGCGTGTTTGTTTTAACACTCATGCTATTTTAGGTTTTTCATTGGGAAAGTCTCAAGACAGAACATTTATTTTATAAACTCACCTTTTCACCTTAAGCATCTTGACAGTAAATGGGCTGTTCACACATGCAGGCAGACAGGCTGTGGCTCCTGTAAGAATTCATCAGAAATCGTTATGTCATGACACAGTTCTTGAAGGTGCTGTTTCTTTCTGTCCTGTAAGTGCATCTGCTTTCCTCTTACTATTAAAATTATAATAGCATCCAAATACTGTAGGTGCTTTGTAGACATTTAAAAAATGGTTCCTCTCCCAGTCAGTTTATGGTCTTAAAAAAAGTGGGAGCACTGAAGACAGAGGACGCAAACAGACTGAGAGTCCCATTGCCCTTATCATAGCTGAATGCCTCTAGCTGTTCAGTAATGCTATCAAACAATTCCCAATGCTTTTCCTAACAATTTGGCCCATCCCGATTTAGTTGTTCTACCAGCTGCTGTGTGTGTACTTTCCACATGATGGTGCTGGCAGTGCAGGATGTGCTGTCCAGTCTGACCAGTGGGCAGGCTGTATTGCATTCCCCTCTCTGCAGTGGAGCTGAGCCTCTTCTACGCTGCTGTTCTCAGCCTTGTTCTGGATATTGGGAAGACGGAGAGTAAATCAAACATGAGCAGCCTTCTGTACAGTATCGTCTCCAGCTGTGTGGTTGCAACATGTAATTACATATACAACTTCTTTCCAAGTTTGTTCTCCAGAGAGCTACACTGAAAAATGAACTGGGAATAGAAAAGCACAGAAATGCTTTGTTCAGCTGAGTGATGATTTACACTTCAGGACACTGAGACAAACCTTTACAACTGGAGAATTTTCACCTGCGCTCATCCCACTGTAGCTCAGGTCCTTAGCTTTCTGTAAGTGAAACTCCTATCCTAATCTAGCCTTTCACTCTCTTAGATAATCAGTTTCCGTACTTAATCACGCTGGACAGAAGAAGTATTTCCATGTATTACATATCATACCAAAATACAGTTTATGATTTTAAATTATGGAACATACCTTTGGCTGCATAAGATTACTATAATGATAAACTACATAAAGTCATGGACCAAATTGTCACTCATACATGGTGCATTCTGTTGTCTGTTTAGAGCTTATTGATATTTGTCTTTCTCTAGAAAAATCTGAAAACATGGCAGAAAATCTCACTTCTGGCAAGACCTCCTTGAAAGGTCCAAAAACCTCGGCAAAGAAACAGAAAGGTGAAAACAAAGCTAAGGGATCCTCGAAAGGAAAACGAACACAGCTTGGTATGTAAGGTACAGCAGCAACGAAACAAGCAGTAGTCTAGCCTGACTTCACAGCTACCTTAATTATTTTGGTCCATGCTTTTAAGTAAACATGAGATAAATTACAATATGCTATTATATATAAATAACAGAGATCTACAATTACTGATTAAGGTTTTGTAACCAATATATAAATATAACAAAGCTACACTGAAATATTTCCGCTTTGTCTTGGTAGTTTGGATTTAATAGTTTGCGGTGTCATAGTAACGGTATTGAATGGGAAATTGGAAGTCTTAATATATACCAACTGGGGAGATTCACAAAAGCTAACAGCCCTGGGAGAGAGCATCAGGCAGAGAGAGGTGCCCCCAAGGTGCCCAGGATCACACTCTAAAGATACAATAATAGACCTTGAAAATATACCAGTCTCACAATTTAATTTTACAATGCATTTTATTACGTTTTTTCTGAGATGTGCTGAGATACTACTTGTGTCACTTATAAAGTGTATAGTTAATGGAGTGTAAGGCTATCAAGCCTTTGATACATACAAATATTTTGTTCCAGTTATTCATGCACCTTCTCAGAAAAGGTGGGAATGTACTCTTGCTTAGGTTTTATTTGTTTTGCTTCATGGATTTTTTTTTTTTTTCTGCCATGACAGCCACCTTCCTGAAGTTGCTTTCACCTTTTAATTACTTTTCCCTCCCAGCTGATTAACAGCTGTTGTGCTGCAGAGACTGCTCTGCACATCAGTGCTAATCTCTGCCTGTCCTACCTCGCTGTGAGGTTTGCAGACCCTCTCTCAGGAGCTGAAGAAAGCCTGGCTCCTGCAGTACCCTGCCACCCAGGGCAGGCCTGCCCACTTCACCACTGTCAGAAGGTGCACACCTGCCAGTTCTGCTACTGTCTGATGTTAGCTAGCCTTGCCCATTTATCTCCTCTTCGCATAACATGATTTACATAGTAATTGCCCCAGACAGGTGCTATCAAGTAGCAGTCAGTGCAGTTTTCAACCATGGAACTGCAGTGTGCACCACAAGACGACAGATTTCTTATGGATTCTCTCTTATGTAGACCACCTGCTCAAAATAAAAATGAGTTTTAAATCTCCATAGTTTCAAAATATACTAACATGTCCTTAAGATACAGAGTCATTTCAAAAGACTTCACTCATTTCTTGTGTTAAATTTGAACTGAGTAGAAATATTTTTTTTCCTCTTCAGAGTTTACTTGTAAATGTATGTAGATATTTTAAATATTGCTCTAACAAGGAAAGGACTGTATATTTATAGTTACTTTGTCAGAAAGAAAAATTACTGATAACATCATGTGGTTATATTTCAGGTAAAAAAGAAGAGGTTGATCTTTCTATGGCTAGTATAGGTAAGTGCTATGATGACTGGGCTTTAACTAATAGTTTTGGAATACTTTAACCATTTTGAAGCTTCAGTGTTACTAAGGCCAGGGAATGAAAGCAAAAGGTTTTTTTTATGAACGGGGAAAAAATTAGAAACGATGCAGAAAAGTATCTATTAGAGTAGTGATTACAGTACCACTCTGAGTAGCAGGCCGTGCGGCAAGGAATGCTGAAATGGGTATGCATTTGTAGAAGATGTTTTTATCTTGGGTTGAGAGGAGTTGGGATCAGGGGAAATAAAGAGCATTACAACAGAATTATAGGGTGCAAAATGTTTGCATTTAGTAATAGTTAAACAATTGAAAGAAAATCTTTTATCCTTTTAAAAAACTTTGATCTTTGTGTAATTACTGAATCTGGTGAGATGATTTTAGCAGATCACTTGCTTTTAATCATAGATATCAATTGACACTGATTGATGTCTTTTGCTTTATAGAAAAAAAATTGCTATTTAAGCATCACAAGATATCAAGCACTTCTCTTGGTTTATGAGCAAGAAAAATGCAGTTTTATGCTGGTTTAAGTGTGAGCTAAAACATGTAATTATTTGAATTGAAATATATTCTTTTATCTTAAACACCAAATAGTTTTTAAACTTTTTTTTCATATCTCTAGTTACATTTGTCTTCTGATCTGATTTGTGCAGGTTATATAGTTGGATATAACTTAAATTGATATAAATGTAAAATTCATCTACCGTTTTCAGGAACTGCCCAAAAGGTTATCTTCTTAATTAGCTTTTAACAGTATAGCTTTTATTGCTAAAAGCTAAAACATAATGTGGCAAATATAGAAACCAGGTAATTTAAAAAGAAATCATAAATCACTTGTCTTCCTACATAATCCTATGAGTGCATGGGTGGAAGTGAAAATTGCACTCTGACTGGTCTCACCGAAATGGGTAAGCTGCAATTAATGAAAATGAACAATAAGTGGTCCCTCAGATAATGAAAGTGTTACTTACAAAACTGCATTTATGGTGTTCCTGGAGAGACTCCGTTCTGACAGTCAGAATTTTACCTCCACCAAGTGGCAAATAAGGTTAGAAGCCATAATATCTAAACTTGCTAGAAACGTGTTGTGAACAGTAGGAAATAATGCTGCTATACGCAGAAACTGTCTGTGCAGGATTTAAACTTTATGCACGGTATCTCCTTAGCGTAAGACCTGCAAGTGTTCTTTATTTCTTTTAGAGCTTTTTGGTCCTTTGTGAAGTTCTCATTACACTAGGAGTTGTACACTGTTACAAATTATATGGGGAAAATTTACTATTAGAACACAATCTGAAGCCTCTTATTAGATACTATATACTTTTTACTGGAAAGCAGTATTCAATAAAAATGTTCATAATAGTAAGAATTCCAGTGTCAGCTCTTTATATTATAATATTGAATCTATAATAGAGATCCTATAGTATAGAATATGTTATAACATAGAATTCTGTAATCTAGAATTTTATTCTTTTAGACTAAAAGATGTACATATTTTAATTCTGATCATTACTTTAACTTGGACTTACTGCAATAGAGCAGTGAAGAAAATAGACTATCTGTCCTACTCTACTCCCTCTCAAGTGATGTCCTGTGTTTTTGCTTAACTTTAATGCATACTTGTATTGTTTCATTTGACATTGCAACCTACATCTCTTGGAAAAGATTTTTTTAGCATTAGCATTTGTGGACAAGGCTGTATGCATGATTCAGTATTTAAAAAAAAAAATCATACAAGCTTCTTCAATAAACAACAGTTACTCCTGTGGAAGATTTTTGATGGATCAAAAAAAAAAACCTATTTTTTTTTGTTTTACTTAAATTCATTTGAGCCAGGGGAATAATCTTCTGAAAAAAAATCCCATAAGAATCAGCAATCAGCAAATTATGTTTATAAATTTTCTTTATGTTCTAGCCCTCCTAATTGCAGTAGCCACATAACCAACTCTGAGGCCTGGGATATGTACAAAGTTTTTGTTCCTTTACTCTCCTGTCCATTCTGTCCTGCGAGCCACCTGTGCACAGTAGAGGATGGAAATTGCATTCTGTTTTGGTGCACAGCTCTAGGTTTCTATCCTCTTTCTATCCTATGAAATTTAATTAGCAAAAGGAGGTCTATTTTTTTTTTCTCCAATACATTAAAGTGTCAAGTATATCTGTACTGGTGCAGTTTGAACTAGGGTTCGAGTCTGCTTCCTAATGACATCCTAAAGAGGCCTAATGCTCTTGGCTGTGGTGACCTGGGAGTCCTGCAGTTCCTTAGAAGGATTACATGTTTCAAATCACCCTGGAATAAACACTTTTTCTGAGCCTGGTCTCATAGCCAAATTGATAAGCAAAAGAAGAATCTAGGTCTTGGCCTCATTAGCTACCCAGAGTAGATATCAAAAAGGCAAACACAAGGACTCCGGAAGATAAACAAGTCCTGCCTTGGTCTGATGTTACCAACAGTGAGTTTGGACCAGATTACTTTCAGAGATCTTTCCCAATCAACATCCCTATGATTCTGTATTTTTTTGAAGGATCCACACAGAAATCCCAGAAATCTCTGAGATATCAAAAAGGAAAGTCATGCAATATTGACTACAACTTGTGAAGAAACTGAACTAATAGCCTGTACATGCTAAAAATGGATTGTGTACGCTACAAAATAACTAGTGAATGCCAAGTAAATCATTCTTGGTTTAGTGCAGGGCATGCCAGAAGCATCATACATGTCATTAATTTTAGTGATGACTATAACAGAGTGGGTGCAGTGGAGGAGCAGCATGGAAAGATTTTAAAGGATAAATGTCAGATTCATCAAACTTTATGTATTATGTGATAGGCTTATGCAGAGATTTAGCTTCCTGGCTGATAGAGATTAAGAAGGATTTATTGTTTTGTCAGTCCTTGTTGGCTTAGGTTAGAGATGGCTTCTCAAAATGTGCTGAGCCAGCTGGTCGATATAATAATTTTCGATATGTCAACTTCAATTTAAAGCATGTACAAGGAGAAAAATACCACAGGTTTTTTGAATTAAGAGAAAATATTAAATAACTCAAACTAAGAAAATAGAATGAAACGAAGACAGACAATATCAGCTATAATCACAAAAGCCATCCCATTTCAGTACATAAAAATCTCATGTATGCATGTCCCCAAATCTTTTCCACTTTCCAATTCAAAGCAAACACCTACTAGCCTTCTTGGACAAAAGTATAGTGGCCTTCATGAAGAATGCTCTTACTATGGCAGCTGAGACACACAGCACCAGTCTGCTAGCATGGCAGTATTGCAGAGGAAGGAGAGAGTCTGAGGCAGCAGGACTCAGCGAGCTGGGCCTATACTGGTCTTCATCACTCGTGTCTCTTATGTGAGCGAGAAGGCAGAACATGTAATTTGGGAAGGACCAGTGTTACGTACATACAGCTGACATACACTTAACAAGAAGCACTGTCTATTACCTTCAGATTGAGTGTTTGCAAAGCACAGTGGCCGAATCACCTAACTGCACCCAGTCTCACTAAAAACAATGAAGGGAACAGTGCCAGACCTAGGATATGAAATAGCTGTCTTGTTCAGAATTAATATGAATGAATCTAACAGAGGTCATGTGCATAGAAGACAACAGCTATATACTCTCCAGTGAAGCTGAAAACAAAGCATCCTTATTTGGGATGGTGCTGAAGCCTTGACAGATTAAACATTGGCTTAACACGGCACTGCTCTCCAGGGAAGGACTAGAGTGCATTTACTCGAGGACTCTCTTAAATCAGAGCCATGCAGTTGTGTCCTTAATGTATTAAAAACAGTTCATTATTGACTCTTCACTAAAGCTGTTAATCACCTGTTGATCGAGAGGGGAAAAAAAAAATGCTCATACTATGAATAACATATTCATTAAGTAGGAAATGTTAGGTAGAGTCTTTTCAAAGATTAACAAAATGTAACATAATTTGTATTCCATGCCTTCCAAAATACCAAAAACTAAAGTGAGAGATTCAAAAGCATTCTGTTAGGAAACAGTAAAGATCCAGAGTTATTAAGGTGTATATTTATGTTTAAAAAACACTCTGAATTTGTTTATCATGCAATTTTGCTTTCCTTCATAGGCCACCCAGAAATCTTTCCTTTAGTTTTCACTACAAAGACCCAAGAAATTTTTAATTGTCGAGTTGATGAAGATGTCACAGAAGAGAATTGTTTCAAACTTATTAAAAAAGAGGACATAATTCAGGACCTGAAAACAAGAGCTGCAATTTCTGATTTCCACCCTGTCAGAAAAGTCATCCTAGTATGTAGCTTATTTAATTCTCACTTTAAGAGTTCATGGTCTCAGAGTATATATTCTTTTAAGGACAAGGTCTGTCCTTGTTTGCCTGAGTAAATACACCACTGCTGTCATATCCAGCGGCTATATAGGTCATGGACTACTGTCAACTCAATGGTTCTCATGGCTCATCATACACTTTTTTTTTTTTACTAACTTTAGATTGAAAATATGCTAAAAGTAATGTAAATATTACTAGTCTTGATTCTATGAACTGGCAGCACCTCACATATTTTGACTTCCCCTAATTCATAGCATACTTATTAAGAATCATTAAAACAGTTTCTTTTCTGTTGAATTCTCTGTGTGAAAAGATTAGTTTTATCCCAGATTTATTTTTATTACAAAATAAAATCCATCTATTCTTTTCAATTAGCACAAGAAATTCTCTGTTAAGAACACAAGATTAACCAAAGATGCCGTATTTACACTAGTGGTAGCTTTGCCAGTCACAGGCTTATGTCTGTTTTGGATGTTATTTGCTTACACTTTTCCACTAATTGTTTTAATTAAAATAGGAATATCCAGGGGAAGAACTTCTGTTAGTTTTTGATGCAAAGTTCCAGTATGGACAGAACTTTTACCTTGTTGCTTCTGAGGAAGCCAAGGAAAACCTTCTGAAGGTAAGAAAATCCAAGTATACCACAGAGTTCTTCTATCTATGAATATTTCAGGATCTTGTCTCAAATATACACTTCAGGAATGCTATTGTATTCATAAGCATCTGATATGCTTGGCATACCAGAATGTTTGTCTAAAGCTTAATCTGATAATGGAAAAATGTGTGTGTCACTGTAAAAATATCTTTTATACTGAGAAAGACTGAATAAAATTTTTGTATTTTCCTTCAGAGGGCTAGTATAATTCCTATTGCTGCATTTTTATCATAAGTGTTAATTTCCTCTGCCAAGACTCAGGTTTCTAAGTAATATAAAAGATTATAATATATGGGCCACCTTCAAATAAATATTATACTTATTTTTCACAATATGTATGTATATATTCTTCAACTCATACTTTAAAATGTTCTTGAGTTCTAAATAAATATAGATATATAGAAGACTTCCCCTTGTGCATTGCATCATAGAAGAAGGTTTATGGGCAGATTACATAATTTTTCAACATGAGTTTGTCACTTAGCAGCTGGAGAAATAACAATTAATAAAAAGGCAGATTGCAGTTCCAGGTAGGAGGGCCTAATGTAGAAAATCACTATAAATTCTTTTTATATAACAGTGATTTGCTTTCAAGATAGCAGTCTCTCTTTAGTATTTAAATATTAAATATGTAATATTTATTGGAAAATTCTAATGCACAAATGAATGAATGGGACCTAACCCAATTGTACCCAGGGACATGGAAACAAAAGTAAAGAATGTGTGACCAAAGATTGAAAACTGGGTTTCCAGTTCATACTTACATTTCAGTAACAAATTTTTGAAAAAGCACTATCTCACACTGTTTGATGTCACAGCCTCCAGAAACTGCAGAAGAAAAAGAAGAAAAGGAAGAAGAAAATACAGAGGAAACTCTGGAAATCCATCCTTATAAGCCTCCTGTCCACAAACCTTGGGTTTCTCTTGGCAGCGAAAAGGAAGTTGAAGAAGAATCTGTTAAAGAAAATGTTACAAAGGTATCAACAGATGTTACTCCATCAAATAAATATAACAAGAACAAATTTATTTTAAGTTCCTTAAAAAAAAAAAACCAAACTCAGAAAATTGAAAGTTGCAATTCTAATTTTTCTTGGGGTCTTTCAAGAAAACAAAAAGAGAGAGAACTAGCTCAACTTTTAACAAAAACTGGAAGTGCTGCATAAGACCTCCTGCAAATCAATCCTGTAATTAAAGGTGCAGTTTTGATATTGCATGAATTAGAAAATGGAATTCTCTTATCCTACTAGCAGTAAACCAAAACATTACCTAAAGGCAACTTATTGTTTTGGAAATACAAAACTGTTTTCTATTACTTAGGTACGTTATTCATATGAGCACTTTAGAATTTCAAAATGCAGAAATATAGGTAAATTTAACACAGAAATCATCAATAGAACCAGTTCTACAATTATATGAACGCTGACATTTTACAGAACAAACTTTCTCCTCTGCTAACTACAGAAATATCTCTTTTCCAGATTAAGTATATGCTTTCTCGAGTACGCAGGAAGTTTGGTGCATCAATTACATTTACTGATAAGAATACTTCACATGTAAAAGACAATTATGTTGAATGCACATCCTATCAAGACAAATCTTTCAGTATTAAAATGCTTGAAAAAGATGTGGGTGTACAGATGGTCCCAAAAGTAAGAGAAGCTAGTACTCAGACAAAATGGTAAGCGTGAGAAGATATTTATCAGCTTATTTTTTAAGCTACGCACTGTTTCTGATCTCAACTAAAGTTATGTCAATTAATTCAACTCTTCTGGACTTACTCAGTTACAAACTGATTAAGGGAACGGAATGGGATGCTCTGTTGGCATCTTTCTTCTTTCACTTTTTTCCAAAGAGTTTCTAGAAAAACAGAATATACTTAGCTTTTAATTTTACACATTACATGAGTTTCTGTCTTTAAAACAGTTTCTGAACTTATGCATGTTCAAATTTATTCCAATTGGTTAGGATCTATCAAAAAAATACAGCCACGCAGTATTTTCCTAGACAGTTGTCAAATGAAGAGAAAGAAGAGAGTCTGTCATCTGAGAAGCTGAAAGACTTTCTTACGTCAGTAAGTTTAAGGTAAAATTACTGCAGCAATACACATTAAATACCTGAAATAATAGAGAATACAAGCAAGAACTCTTATCTGAGTGGACCATTGGTCTGGTCAAATACTCTTTTTTTTTTGTTGTTGTTGCTGTTTCTACATACTTTGTTTTGTTTTGTTTTATTTTTTTTCTCTTGCTTGTTATTTTAATATTAACAAATATTAACTTAATATTTGTTTCTGAAAATTAACATAAAGTCAATGCCATATAAATATAATTGCTGGTTTAAATAGATATTAGAACTATTAAAGTTGATAGTGATACATCTTTTCAAACAAGTTGCAAAGCTGATCTTTCAAACATGCTCACTCAAGTAGAAGCTTATGCAGAAGAGCAAAGGTGCTGTCCTACAGCCCTTAGTCACAGGAGAAGTCCCACTTACTGACCCTTTTTGTGCAAGAATTGGATGATTATACTGTACTTGATCCACACAGAACTGAATTACTGTTAAAATTAGTTATTTATATGTAAATGGAAGAGGGTTTCCTTACAGTGATGCATCACTGAGGAATTAATACTTTCTTTTTTTTTTTACTACTGTGGTCATAATTTTGTGTAAAACAAAAGCTGACTCTTTATAGAAAAATTTGTGATTCTACTACTAGTAGTCACATCTGGATTCTTGAAAGTGTTAACTGTTCTTTTCTCAAAACAGAGTGGAAATTGCATTGCAGCAAAATGAAATTATGAATGCTTTTTTTGATGACTGGAAGGCTCTGGCAGAAGATGAAAGCAGTTCTGGTGGCAAGCCAGATGTTTGTCTTAAAGCATACCAAGCATTTACAGATCTGTGCTATCTCAAGGACAGAACTATTAGCTGCGTTTGCTGGCATCCAACCATTTATGGTAACGTGGTTAAAATACTGATTTGAGAGTTGAATGACATGTATTATATGACAGCTATAAGATTTGCATCTTTCATAAAATTATCAACCTTTAAATTAAAAAAAAATCAGAATGGACTTAGAATGTCTGAATTGCTGAGTTAAGATGAAGTGAAAAATGAGACAGGCAAATACTTTGTAGAGTTCAGACAGGCTACGCAAAGTCGCTCACACTAACATATAAGTGGAGATTATAGGAAAGTTCTCCCTTACAAGGCTCATAAATGGGACTGCAACTGTGCCAGGTCCTTCTGATGGCTCCGCATACCATTGTTGTTCTCCCCATGGGCTGGTTCTTCTAGCGTGCCTAATACTTGTGAGGAATGTTAAAACCACAACGGGACATGGCTCTGCTGAGTGCCAAGGAGCATCATGAGGCATACACTAAATGTCTCCTGCTCCCTGCCGTGGATTATTGCTCTACACAGCCAGGCTTAAAGGCACAATTAAGTTCTATATAAATGTCCTAGCTGCACAGCATACTAATAGCCAACACTGAAGCCTATGTAGGAAATCAATTCAGCTACAAAAGATTTTATTTCATGATGGGTGGCCAAGACTATATGCCTGTCACATCATTTCAGGTGCAGTATTGCACCATTAAGGAGTAGCAAAAAAGTTTAATTTTATCCTGATTGTTAGGTGCTATAACTTGTTAAATAACTTAATCTTAAGTAACAAAAATTATTTCCTCAAAGTTGATCTGTAAAAAGAAGAATATAAATACATGGGTTTTTTTTTT
>JAAGAY010005468.1:0-33735 GCA_011801015.1 Ardeotis arabs
TTGTTTAAAAAAAACAAAAAAAAAAAAAAAAAAGGTATTTTCAATTTCCCGTAGCTAAATGTCACTGATAAGAACAAGTTTTAAAAATGCTCTATGAAGCTCTATTTAAAAATGCCAGGAGTTTTTATTATGCCTAAGTTAAAGCACAGCTCTGCACCATGTCCCAGCACTGGGACTTCATCTCAGTGAAGGGGTCATCTGGGGAGATGACCACCAGTGTAACCACTGCCCATCTATTCCTCAGAAAATCCTCTCCTGATCATATCATTTCAGGAGAAGGTACACTTCTGCTTGTAAGAAACAGAAAATACTAAACCCTCCAAACTTGCAAAGAAACTACTGTAGCAATATCCTGAGTCTGCAGACATGGGCACCAGCTGGAAGGTGTGTGACCATCACTGCTCTCATCCCTTGGGGTCACACGGACAGCATTCAGCCAGTGCACAGCAGGAGGAACATGGCACAGCTGGGGACAACCGGGTGGTTACTCCCCCAAGAAATAAAATAAACCCTTTTTCTCCATGTTGCAGATTTTACTGGTACTTCCTTCACTCGAAGAAGTGTCCCAGTGGGGAAGAGGATCTGGCACTGCTATGCTCACTTCTGTAAGACAGGTGGGGACAACTGCCAGGGACATCTGAACTGGGGGCAGAGGGAATTAAGACATGAGGGTACAGCTACGAGTCACAGCGTGGGTATTGCCCCAGCTTTGATATGGTTATAGCCCTAGGCCGCTTATTTAAGTAGCTATATTTTACATCTTCCTCCAAATTATTTTTTGATTACCTGTGTCCATTCCCCATCTCAGTTATACAGTGCTTTACATTGTAACATGCCCAGCATAACAAGTCACACTTACTCTTCCAAGACAGCTTCCTTGCTATTTCTTAATCCATGTACAGTCCCCAAGTATCACAGTGATAAGCCCTTTACAAAGGGCAATAAATAGAATCTATGGATTTTGACACTTGCTAGTGTAACAGGGACTTTTCAAGGATGAGGAACAGCAAAATGTTCAGCAAATTGCCTAACATAATTCTCTAAATTCTCTAAAACAGAACCTGATGTAAGAAGGACAAGGCATGTATTTTGAAAGCCATTATCACCTGCAAATCTTTTCTTTTGACCAAGAGAAAGATATTGGGCTAATGGATCTTTTATAAAATACACTTTCACTAACAGATTTTTTTCTTTTGGCAATTTCAGAGCCATTACAGGTGTATGAAAGTTGCTTCAAGAAATTACTAGTTTAGACTGAAAGACTAAATTCTTAAACTGAATTACTATTTAACAACTTTTTAAAGTGCCATTGTATCTTTATTCACATACTAACAGAAAAGAAATTAAATGCTTTATAAAATATTTAAATTTTTTAAAAATCATATAACAAAGGCATTTTGACTTAAGCAACAGTTAACATTGCTAAGTGACAGCGAAGTATTTATTCATCCATAAAACATGGATATCAAGGGCTGAACTTGGGACAAACAATCAGTGATATTTTCTAAAGCATCACTCACAAAGTACAATACTAATCTAACTTGGAACTAAGCATTAATGTATTTGAGACAACAAAGCAAACCATCGCACCACAGCAAACCATCAGCCACAAATTCTGCAGCTGTTAAAAATGCTTTCGTATCTATTCTGTCAGGCATCTCTTGGGAGAGTTTCAGAGACAGGACCAAAATTAAGGAATATTTAAAACTGGCCTATGTGTAGGAAAATTCCTTCCCAGAGTGCCAGGTGATCCTGATACACCAGTTGAAATAAACAACTTCCACTCCTCATTGCAGAGGAAAACAAACAACAGTGACAAAAAAAGCATCTGTTTGTAATACATTTGAACACTGATCAGCAGTGCAGCAATTCATGATGTTACCACAGAAATTATAGTAACCAGGCATCAGAGTTGCATGCTACCGAGACAGCTCCTGACATGGCCACAAGCTACAGTTTCAGGCTGCCTGCCGACTCAGGTGGGAGATGCTGACTCATTTTCATAGATTTCTTCACAAATAAGAAGAGTAGTGATGTCCTCTAAAAAACCAAGAGTGTGAAACTGGAGAACAAATATGATCCAGCTCAAACAAAGCTCTAGGAAATAAATAGCTAAGGAGCTCATAAATGGCATTCTGCCCATGCAACAAATACATTATTCTTATAAAGTGGAAGAAATACCTTCCACCACAGCTCAGCAACACAGAAGGTGACCTGTAAAGGGATAACCAGGCTTGGTTTTGAGCTCTTTTTTTTTATTGCTTTATGAACTATGAGAATATACATATTTTTTTTTTATGCATTTGCATTTTACAAGGTATTTTCCTGCTGGTACCTTATATGTACCAGCTTCTGCAAAGTACTCCATAGTGCCGGGTGGGAGTGATGCCAACCACAGATCATCACATACACTCCAACCACCGGGCTCAAGAAGTAACAAATCATGAAAGAGTGCCAAACAGGAGGCATCTCCACCATGGGGACTACACAGTGCAGGAGATAAATGGGTAACATATTAAAACAGAATAAATCCAACAAACTGCAGCTGGACTATAAGGAATCTATTAGAAAACAGCTCTGATTGACCCTGGCCAAATAGTGCTGCAAAGCAATCCCTCTTGAGAAACAGATATGTAGACAGACAGAGCTTGCTGTGAGAAATGAAAACACAATAAAGGATAGAAAGAAGATAGTCAACTTTTCCAGGAGCTCCTCCAAGTTTTTTTGTGTGGTGAGAGAGAAAATATCAAGTGCCATATTCCAGACCTGGGAGCTAGGGATCAGCTGTCATCTTGTCACGATCACAGAGGAGCTGGCATCAGCCATGCAGTCACATTAGCTTTTAACTGCTGCTTCTAGCTCTGCAATTGATCTGTTTTATGAGATTGTGCAAAATGTCTAAACTATACGTGACTCAGTTTTCCTAGCTCCAAAATACAGTTTTTGCTTCTCTTCTTCATTGGGACTTTTAAATTAATGTTTGCAAACTGCCTTGGCAACATAAGTGCTAACTATTGGTACTCTCTGCAAATGTACCCAAGAGAAAAACATTACCACTGATGGTGAAATTACATCTAAGGAATCAAAGAGAATCATGTAGTATGTTCATCACAAATTTTTCTTTGCGGTTTGGTAGGCCATTCTACCCCTAGCTAAAGCCACTAATCTTCGGAAGGTTGCACTTTCTTTTTTGTCCAGCACTATGAGTTGTTAAATGGGCTTTTTTTGTCACACATTCTTCTGCTGAGGAATGAAGAGGCACAATGGTTGAAAAATTCAAGAGGAAGCTTGCAAGGTCAGTTACACTGTACATTACTCTAAAATTCACAGTCCCTGGATGTTTATTAAAAAATGCCTAGAAAATAAAGTAAAAATACCCAATTTCATTCTAGGAGTTCATATAAACTGTGAGAGATTCCTACCTTCTCCTGTCTTTATTTAAAATAAAGAAGTTGGAAGGGGAGTGCTATGGGTTTGGAAGGCTCTCTGCAGGTCTGGAATGTGCATGCTTGGGAGGGCCCACAACCCATTTCTAAGCCAGCAAAACCCCTTCTCAATCCCTTCCCACTTGGTTCATCTGCCTTTCTCTTTCCTGCAGTTGACTTCATTGAGAAGGTGAAAGGCCTCCTATAGCCTTTAAAGCTCAGGTCACAAAGTGCAACAGAAACTCTGTTGGTCCCCAAAGGGAAGAAGAATGCAGTGGCTTAAAAAAATAAAAAAAAAAAAAATCACAGTACAGGAAACAAAAGCGCAGGCTGGGGAGGCAGCCTGTGGACACAGTAACTATTAACAACTTACCAGCTTGGCTACCTGGAAACAGCCTGCCCAAAGCTGGGTAAGTAGAAAGAGAATGAAGAGGGGATTTAACAGGATTTCTTCCTTCCCTCGCTCAGAGCAAAAGATCAGCAGTGAAAAATGACATCTATGCCTGCCCTTTCACTGCAGCCTGTTCCCTCTGGCTTTCCTGTAGTGGATACATGTGGCAGCTTGAGCCCTGTCTGCTACCCCTGGCTGAAGGTTCGGAATTCTGTCCATGCTGCTATTCCCAAAGTGCGAAAAGGGAGTGGAAAAATGAGTTAAAGCAGCTGTTTGCAAAGTGAGCCGGTCTGGGAGATGCTCCCACTGCTCATGGCCCAGGAGTGATCATCTCCAGAAAGGGAGAAAAAAAGCAGTGGAAAAGGAGAAGGAAACCAAAGAAGAGGGGAGCAGACTTAAGACAGGTGTGGATAAACAAAAGAACCATAAAGAAATGGAGAGATGGAACATATGAGAGGAAGACGAAAAGGGGAAAAAAGAGACAATAGAGAAGGGGAGTTATCTGATTAATTGAGAGTATGAGTGTGGCAGTCCTACTCCCTGTGTCAGTGCACTTACCAGTGAATACCTCTAGAGTGGGTGCAGGTCAATTTTAACATGGGTGATATACCTCTTAAAAGGACACATCTCTTAAAGGACTGAGCACAAGACCGAAAAGGATTCACAGTTTCAGTACGAGTTTTCTGGATGCCCCTGAGCAAATCATCTAACTTTTTCACCTTAACTTCTGCATCCTCTGCTGGAAATGGAGAAAATTCCGTTAACCTCACAAGGGGGTAGCGAGCCCAAATTCAACTTTTTATTCTCCAGGAACCTGGAGGCCAGTTCTTAGCTTTAAACTTGTTTCAGAACATCAAAAATGAGTTGACCTGTACTAAAAATTAAGGGACCTACATTTCCCAGAACTAATACAGTCATACTATTAGATGGCCTGAAAATTTAACAGATTAGCCCTGGGTATTGCTAACAGATGGCATGGCAGGGCACACACATGGCAGAGCAGGCAGGCACCACTTGGTCTCCCTGCTCTGCTGTTACACTTGCGATGCTCCAAAGTTGTATTCAGCAAGGGGCATTGTTCCCAGTTTGCTCCACTGACAAAGTCAGCTTTGCCTGGGAACAGGACAAAGACTGAAGCCCTGCATTGTCAAGCAAAAGAACATGGCTCAAAAGCCACTCTGGGACTCCTTGTTATGATTCCTACTAAGGGGACTGTAAAGTGAAATCAATTGATACCAGAAGCAGCAAAGAAACTGGAAGAGACAGGGAGCAATTCAAGATGCCAGTCAGAAAGGGGCAGGAAAGGAGGGACCAACCCATATCATAGTTAAAGGGTCATAAGCACACAAAGAAAAGAACACAAAGCCCCTTCAAAAGGGGACTGCAAGCAATTTTCCAAGACAAAACGTGTTGATAAGACATTGCCTATATGTTGTTGGGGCAGCTATTTAAAAAACAAAGTGCTAGCGGACGGAGCACTTTCTCTCTAGCCAGCACAGCATGGTAGCCTGGCTAATGAAACAATATTCAAAGTAACATTTACTACCTCTCAATTTCCCTCTACAAACCCTCCCCTCCTTTCCACCTGTACCCCTGCAGAACAACCTAGGACAAGAAGCCCTGCCAAGGGGCAGATTCATTACCAGCTTCCAGCAGAAGCAAGAAGATGGTCTTTCACTCGGCTCTGAAGCAGAAATACTGTGGGCATGGGGTGGGAAAGTCTATCAACTCCACTGCATCGTGAGTGAAGTGCACTGATTTTCCCTTCAGAAGAGGTTTTTTGTCATTGCCTGCAGCAGAGCTAGTGCAGTGCCATCTCGTGGTACTTTTGAATGACTCATGCTAGGTAAAAAGCCAGTCTAAAGCTTAATAAACA
This sequence comes from Ardeotis arabs, assembly GCA_011801015.1. Lineage (NCBI taxonomy): Eukaryota > Metazoa > Chordata > Aves > Otidiformes > Otididae > Ardeotis > Ardeotis arabs. Next base: position 5,693 of record JAAGAY010005468.1, read on the forward strand.
GATGTCAAAATGGAGTTCATCACATTGCATTTGTACTGGGGCCCGAGCAGTAACATCAAGGACCATGAGCAAAATACCAGTGTGGGTGAACAGTAAGACAACCCCTGCCGTTATGGTGAGCAGTGGTACCAGGCTGTAGGGACAACTGGTTTCAAAAAGATCTCATCTCCCGCCTGTTCAGACAGCTCACCAGGCATGCACCCAAGCAAATGTAGCCTTCCATTTCACACAGAGATCCCACACGGACCAGGACTAACAACACGAATCTGGGTAGCAACACAAAACGGAAATATCTGACAGTGCAGGGTAGGGTGTATTTATCTCAGACAGAAAGCGATGCTCTGCTCACTGCCCCCCTACCATAGAACTGACTTTGTACTGCAGCGTGGCGCTGCATTAAAGCAGTCTCTAATAATCTCTGATTACAGCCCAGGAGCAGGTGCAAAATCCAAAGCTCTAGAACTGCACCTACACTGTGGAGAAACTTTATTTATTTATTTAAGACCAGCACCTTCCTCATCTGTGACTCTGAGTATCCAGAGAGTTAATATAAACCAGCAGCAAATAGGGAACAAAGACCTTGTATATAAATATCAGTACACAGAAAGACAGCTATACAAAAGCATAAGGAAACAACCTTGTACAGCTTATTAAATTTAATTCAGCAAAAAGTATTTTTAGGATACAGTGGTCATCCCAAAGATTTTCTAGAACTACTTTACCTCCTCAAGATCAACGCTGGATGAATGGGTGCACAAGAAGCAGGCCTGCACATATGGTTTGGTTATGCTCTGTTGTTTTAAACTACTGGAACGGTACTAAATCCCACATTAATACAGCCCTAGAGACTTCATTTTACCTTCATACAGAAACGTGAATTCTGGGTCTTGAACTAGCAAATGGAGCTCATTGCTGCACCTAAGGTGAGAGCCTCACAGACCTTTACTTCCTGCACAATGTCCAGTCCTGCTTCTGCAAAAATACACCTGCCCCCTCAGCACTGACCCTTCTAGCCTCGTCCCTTTTGTGGGTCAGCAGACTTCCCTGTGAAGCAGTGAAGGTAACATTAACTGAAGTTCTGTGATCAGTGAAGGTAGATGGCAAAGCCTGAAAAGCAAAAAAATATTTTCTTCAGTTATCTGAGTCTAGGCTATTAATTCTCGAAAAATGACAAAGAACATGAACCACATTTCTTCTTCTTCTCACATATGCTTATGTAATCTTTCCTAGGTAGACATTACTGCTTTTTTGCCCATGCTGAGCACAAACATGGCTCCAAGTAAGCTGTAGGGATGGGAAGCCCACTTGACTCTACGAAAGGCTATATAGACACACTGCCTGTCGCTTCACTCCCTCACACACATTCCTCACTCCCAACTCTCTTCTTAATATATTCATATACCTATTGTTGCAATATGTCATAAAAATTCACATGCTGGTAACACAGCGATCAGTCAAGGTCTACATAAGTAGCTCAGTTTTGAAAAAGCTTGAAAAGACAATAAACATGAAGTATGAAATAATGGCAGAGCTGGCATGTGGTTGAAAAGGAAGACCCTAAGCTAGCATTTTAAAGGACCTTCTAAAGAAAATATCATACTGTTTAGGAGCTGTGAATTTTTTGTCCCTTTTAGAAAGGGGATACAGACAAGAGAAAGCAAGAATCTCAAAACTGGTGGAGGAATGGGATTGACAGAATGGCTGCACTGCATACAGAAACCCACCCACACTCCCACACAAACTGTGTGACTGGTCTCCACATGATCTTGAGCTTACCAGACAGAAAACCCTACACCAAATCTCACAATAGGCTTCAAGTGCGAGGATTCCCTGGATTTTGTGCTGGGAAGAGATGCAACGTCTCATGTACCTCAACAGTGCAAGCAATCAGCAACACATTAGAAAAGTAAGCCACGCAGCTTCTGAGCCTCATCAGGTTTGCAGCCAGAGAAGGGAGAAGAGAAAGCTGTAATGGCTTTCATTACAGTTATTCTCTTCCTTATTGAAAGCTATTAAAAAAAAAAAAAGGGGGGGGGGAGGATGAGGATGGCAGCAAAGACTGTCAAAATTCACAGCAGTCTTAAAAGGTGCCCAAATCAGACTCAGAGCTCTTTCCACTCTCAGCAATAGCCTAAAATCTGTAAACTGTAAATAAAACCCTCTTCTGGATGTACAGCACAGAAGCACAGAATCTGACTTTTTATTGCACATTGTCCCTTAATTTATATTAGCATATATGCAGGCTATATTAACAAATACATGTATGTACACAGGTGCATATATACACACATACATTTGTAATTATTAAATTATTTCAGAGCTTTATGGTGAGAAAAACACTGTGAAGTTAAGTCAGGTGAGGCTTATTTCAGTGTCTCTCACTCAGAGAAAAACAGCTCAGATGACACCCTACAGAAATCAGACAGTATGGAATATCTGCAAGTTTTGTCAGAAGCTTGTCTTAGGCACGGGCTCAAGCTTACAGACCAAGTCTCCTGGTGACGCACAAGACACAGATTAGACACCAACAACCTGGCCACGAGTGAGACCTACAGGACAGCATTCCTCTTCTGCAACCTTAACTGGCCTTTTTCTCACACCACAGAGGAAGGACATAATGATGGAGTGAGGGCAGTGCCTTGCCCTAGCAGGCCCCGTGGCTTTGCCTCTTCTGAAGGCTGGAGCATACGGACTGGAAAACACCTCAAGTAAACATGTCCCTTCATATTTAATAAGGCACAAAGGAAAGTGTGGAACACACATAGCCTCAAGGAGAAGATTAAATGAATTTGTTGTCTGCCTGGCAGAGGGTACAACAGAAGACTAAACTGAATTTTTTTGTGTCCTACTAGTTGGTAGGAAGGAAAGTAAATCTGTTGGTTTACTGGGAACAAGCGGCTGTAATCATTTACTGAAAGTGGTTCCATCATGCGGGCTCAAAATTTCATTTAATTTAAAACTGTCACATTGTGGTATGGGTCTTTATACGTTCTCCCTTGTTTACCTGATCATATTTCCCAGTGAAAAACACTGTGCAGAGATGGCAGAGCAATACTGACTCAGAGTGCAGTGTGAATGAGCAGCCCCACCCTAACGCTGCAAAGCCACTTCCCCCTGCTCTCACACCGCTGCCCTATTGCACACTGTTGCCTATGGGCTCCTGTGATAATCTGGGCTGGGAAACTGATTCAGAAGAATAAGCATTTTCCCCTCTTCTGGGTCCTTATGAAGGAGTATCAACTCCCTGTTAGGTCACTGTACAGACACTTAAGATTTTTGCACTGGCACCACTGAGGAGATGGTATAGAGGCAGGAACAGAAACAGCATTCTACTGATAGAAATATGCACGTCACAGGACTTCTTAAGTGACAAGACTATGAACTGCACAGTGTCTCTATTCTCTATCAAGTAGACTTCATAGCCTACTTCCAAAACTTTATACTATCGTATATTCTCTATATGCTACATGTTTAAAAATGTCTTTTTGGAACAATACAAAGAGGTTTTTAAAGTGCTGCTAGGACTGTGTTACTCATTTTTTTCAGCTTAAGCAGCAGGTGCCTTAGTTACAACCACCCCAACCACAGAGGGCTCAGAGGGAGCCATTAAAACTGAAAAAAAACCCCAGACTTAAAAATAGCTTTCCTGTATCTAAAAATATCTTAACTCTTATCTCAAACCTTCTGAAAGCTGTAGGAGAGAGTTTGTCCCACTGGGAAAAGAGGGTGACTTCACTTCCCAGTGGCACAAAACTCAACTTGCAGCTATGCAGAGCTGGAGACATCTGACTTGCACCATGTCATACCATTATGTCCAAAGGATCAAAGACAAAACAATGGCCATTTTAGGCCATGTCAGTAGCCCCGAAGGAAAAAAATACAAGCTCATGGTAGGAGAGGAAACACTACTCTGCTAGGCTGATTATTTTTTATTTGGTGTCAGATATTTTTTTTTTATGAGAGATGCTGGAATACACTCAGAAAAATAAATTAGTGAACAGAAGCCAGTTGACATACATGTTTAATTGGTATCACATGACTTCTCCATTTAATATCACCTCTACATCTGTGAGGGGACATCCATGTGTATCTAATCCACAACAGCTGCCAAGAAACACTGAAAGAGTAATTTTCTCTGTTTATGTAGGTCCTACCTTGTGTTATCTTTTCCAGCTTCAAAACAAGCAGAGGGAGCATCTGTTAACTGAAAAAAAAAAAACAACAACAATTCCCAGGGCAGATAGGATGTTATCCAAAGTTGTGCAGGTGTTTCAATAATACACCAAAGCCAGGTTAATTTTACACCTATTGGAAATGACTTTAAATGATGCTTATATAATGTGTCTCTATCCCACATATACCTCATGTCATAATGGAAAAGGATGGAAAAGTTATTCATATCCCTTGAGAAAGGTCACAAATATGAGAAAATACTAAAACCCCAAAATAAAAAGCAAAATGAAATCTTAATTTTCATGCCAAAAATCTGACTCCACTTCATATTAGCTCTTTCACAGTTAGTTATACAGGTGTTTCAAAGATGCCTTTACATTCAAAAGCCAGAACTTCACTAGTGCCCATAAAGACGCTATTTAGAGCTTTTCTTTCTGGCTGTCCAGTCATAATCTGAAATTCAGTCTGAAGTGCTGCATTTTTACCATCACTGTGTATTATATCAATATAGATAAGAAATCAGGATGAAGAATATGCTAACAATTTACCACTGGGACTAAAGTGATGCTTTTATTTTTGTTCTTTCAAGATTGCATTGCTTGCAGGGGAAAAAAAAAAAAAAAAAAAAGCAGTGCTCCTGCCTCTATTGGTTTTTTCCCTTTGAACAGTTGGCAAACACAGTTCTGTTTCCCTGTTCTTCCAAAGCCTTAGATGCCAACGTCATTCCAGTTTGGTTTCTGCTATGTCCATACATAAGTATTACTGATCTACCTAACTGTTCCCTGGACTTTCTGAAGTGCCTATGACAGTAAAAAAACAATGAAAACTTTAAAGAAAAAGGCAGTTCTTTTTGTTAGAGCAACTGGTAGAAATACCAAGATGCAGTCAGGCATGCAAACTCTTCTTCAAGGGGGAGACATTACCTCTTCCTACATCAGGAAACCATCATACCTAAAACAACATTATCAAGAGTATTTGGGTGCTGTTCGTAGATTATACTCAGATCACATTCACACAGGACTGCCTACAGTTAAGCACTTGTATACTTGCAGATAGAGTTTTCCAGCTTCCCTTTAGGGAAGTTTTCAATGAAATGGCAAGTCCTGCAGTGAAATATGAAAGCAGAAAAACTTGTATCTCTTCTTGGTGTACCACTGGAAGCTTTCACAGACGATGTGCCCCACTGTCACACTTCATGTACTGCATCTACATGAGAGACTATGTTTCTCTCTCCAGGTTAATAAGCAGGCTCTACCTGCTGCAATACGTTGAACAACTGCAGCTTTTTTTGCCAAATCCTGGCAGGCTTTAAGATCCTTGTCCTTCAACACAAGACAAGGCTCATTACACCACCCATCCACTCCACAAGCAGAGCCGTAGCTCCAACTTGAAGATGGTGTAGCCCTGGAAACCATGGAGTATTTAAGTTCTTCAGTTTTTGAGTTCACTCAGAAGAAATGAGTATTATCACCAAATACTGTTTCTATTCAACAAAAAAAAAAAAAAAGAACAGTCTTTCTAAATGTTATTTTTAAAAGTCTGCCACTATGGAAAATATACTAAGTAGCAAATTTAGCTCTGCAGCTCCAGTTCTCACTAGCATCCCAGAGAGCTGTGCTTATGTACCTGACAGCAGAATTTAGTTCCTACAATTTAGACGCAGGCCTAGATCAAAATACAGGGTTTGAGCTCAAGGCGTACTCTTGGAGACATATTTCTTAAATAATAACTCAAACGTCAGAAAATTAAACTGAAACAACTAGATAAATATTTTAAATTATTTAGTGCTAGAGATTTATGTCTAACTGACTAGCTCTGCTTAGAAAATAAGTACAGTTTATGGGGTCCCCATTATGTATTCACTCAGCAGACTGGAATTCTGCTTCAGGTTGAACTTCTTTTCATTCTACTCATCTTTCCCCAATTATGCTCATCTACACTTCTGCATTATTTACAGGACCTTCATTTACATTGTATTTAAGTACCTTATAATTTATAACTTCAATCAGGGAAGCAATATTTATCCCAGTTTTACAGATAAAAGCTGAGGTGCTACAGTTACATGGCTTGCACGCAGCCACATCAGCAGGCATCAGTGATCAAATCTGGAACTTGAGACTAAAATCAATCTGCACACTGCCTCTCCTTCCAGCTCATTTCTATGGAGAAAATTCTTTATGCCCCTGGTTCCCCAGTTTCTATCCTGATTGTCAGCAAGGCATGTTATCAGCACGGTTTAAAATGCAGTGGATCTGACAGCAATGATACCTACCCAGATTATCAAGTGGTAGGGATTGACACTCATTACCTCTGGGCTGGATGCAAGCTAAGGACTTGGAGATGAAAGTTCTTCGTCCTCAAAAATTAAATAAAAAGATGGAATTGTCAGCTGACCTTCTATTTCTACTACACCAGAGAGATTCAATAGCCTCAGAGCAGCTTCAAGGGCTATCCTCAGTCCTATCAAGCTACAAAGTCATCTTCTCTACTTTTTCCTGGCTGAATTTTGGGTGCTGCACCCTTCCAATTCACAAGTGGCTTTGGTAGGAGAGGAGTTAGTCCTTGGCACTGCATTGCCTGCTTACAGCAGCAGCAAATACAAGGACCACAGATGACTGCAATACCTACAGCAGGGAAATGGAAGTGCGCGTTACCTCTTGCAGAGAGTGCTAATGAGTGTGACAGGGAGTGGGACTGCAGCAGAGCATCAGAGTAAAACGAGATTTTGTCCAGAGAAATTCCCCAAGCCTCCACAGGTGTCAGTGTTGAAGGAAGTAGCTTAGAGGCATGAACCCAACCCCTTATACCTCCCAGATGTTGTATAAACAGACATGTGATGTGCAGCACGTAGGTTTTGGGGTTGTTTTTTTTTTTAACAAATAAAAATCAATTAATCAAGTAACCCGCTCCTAGGTGCTTCCTAGGAGTGTTTCCAGTGCTTGCTATGTTGCCCCTTTCGGTATGGGTAAGATTCTCTAGGCATTGTGTAACACTAGCATCTAGATGATGGGCATGCTAGCAGCTCAGCTCGGAGAGTGAAGAACCAGCAGAGAAGCAGGAACTGCTCCAGCAGACAAGCAATGACAGAGCAGAGGGCTGTCTCTCTTTGATCAGAAATCAGATTCATTTCCTTACCACTTTTTAAGCAGAAGCTTGCATGGAGCAGGGTAATTGCTGGCTCTCCATCAGGCAAGTTTTACACCACTTTCAATACTGTCAGATAAAAGAGATGAGAAACTCATTTTCTTCCTCTCCTCTTTATTCCCTGACTCACTCTCCCTTGCCTTCTCCTGCACTTTGACATTCCATTCTTTGCAACCAATTTTCACTCCCTTCGCTGTTTATTTTTAGCTTGTGCTACTGAATCTGTCTTTCCTTCCCTCTTTTTTTTTTTGCACTCTCCTTTCCCCTCTCACTCCACATACTCATTGGCTTCTTCTCTGTCCTTTGCCATCCTTCCCTCCTCTTGTCTCTGCTCACCCCTACACTAGCATAGAGAGATAAGTCTTCTCTCCTCTCTCACACTTCCACTGTTTTTTCTAGGACAGAGTGTTAAAAGTGAAGGATATAAGTAATTATCTGAGCAAAACCTTGAAATGCTAAATGAAGAAGCAACCTGGGAAGCTTTTGGCAGGTGCTTCTCATGGCTAGGAGTCACCTTCTCTCATTAACTAACATGCTGAACAGTGCAGAGTGACCCAGACGTGAGAGACACTTCAAGGCCTGCCACTCTCCCACTATTTCATGTACTTCTGTAATGCCGTAAGACATCAGCTACTCCACCTGACTGGAAAGCGGGGTCTTTACAGTGCTCTGGTAAGTCTCTCCTTAGAATCAAAAAGCAAGAATTTTGTTTCTGTTTCAGAACATTTCTTGCTTTGCATTATTAATAACGTTTGGTATGCTACAGCCCTTAGGTAACTAATCCTTACAACCACTTCTCGCCTCCAGCCTGTCAGGTAGGGAAGTGTTATCATTTCAATTTTAACGTTACAGACACTCAGTCAGAGACAGCAACTGAGCAGGTAGGAGCCATGGGAAGAGCAGTGCCAGGGCTGGGGGAGAAGCCAGGAGTCTTTGCTTCTCAAAACCATTATTGCATCCAACTCTCTGGGGAAGAGGGTGGCACTAATAACATCTTATTAGCATACGTGTAGGAAAGCTCAGTGGGAGGTATGGCTTGCTATATTCCCCTGGGGAAAGGCAAGGAAGTGACCTAGAAGAGGGATCTAAGGGCTCTGACAGGCCTTATATATGGCAATCTAGAGGTAGCCTAACTGAAGGAGAAGACTTAAGGGTAGATCCATCCCAGGGATGGAGAGACACAAGTTGAATCTCCACGTTAAACCCAGAAATAGAAAGGCTGCAGAGCAGCATGCAGAGATATAGAAGGCAGCGGGACACAAGCTAGCTCAGGTCTGGGTGGCAGCGGGGTCTTCAGCGCAAGCACAGTGCCACGGAGAGGCAGTTCTGCTGCCTCCAGGTGCGAGGTGATGCATCCACTGGGTTTTTCACTGTTCTGCACTATACGAAATAAACAGCATCGGTATTGCTTAGGGGATCCTGCACCATACTCCACCATATAAACATGATCTTGGATTCAGGCTGGTGGTGTATATCTTGAATACCTTAAAACCAAATCCCAGGAAAAGTTAAAAAATCTTCCTAAACAAAATCTGTGAAGGCCTTGTTAGCTCTTCACAGCATGTGGTTGTTTATACATGCTATTACAGCTTGCTGGAAAGTACTGTCAAAAAAATTATTATGTTTTAAAGTAGGAGCCTTTTAACTCAACATTACTCATCAGAGATTGTCAAAAATTTTCTGTTGAAACATCTTTTTAAATAGATAATTAGATTTTTGACAAAAAGCAATGTGGAAAGCATTTACTTTCCTTGAAAAAAAGTGTTTTTGTTGGAGAAATAAATGCTAAAGACTTCTCAGCATTTGTCTGAAGTTTGGGAGGTTTTAGCAGTTTTGTAGTTATGAAAGATCAACACTCAAAAAGTTTTTACCTGAACACTGGGAAACATCAACATTCTCCTCTCAAAACAAGTATTATTTTTTTTTTTTGTGAGGAATTTTAATGAAAAAGCATTATCCAGTCACTCTTATTAATCGTACTTGGAGCAGTTACAACTTGATTCATTTAAACAAGCAGCTCCAGTTCATGTTTTCTTTTGTACGTGATGTTATACTACCCACTTGTTCTATTCATGCAAACAAGATTCGTTCTACTATGCTAACACAAAAATGAATAAAGTGAACTGTATTCTGCCATGCACATCAAAGTAACTATTAGCTAAACTCTTTCTGGTAACTCTACTTCGTGTCTTTGTGCAAAAAGCAAAAAACACCCACCTTATATTTCAGAACAAGTGTTTGTTTTAAATATTTTTTGCAATTGGTTTATATCTTAAGTAAATTCACTAGGAAAACCAGAGCAGGTATGGAACATTGATGTTATTTCTACAGATACTTTTCTGTCTGCCAATTCCCCCTTTACATCCTTTTTCTCATTGCCAATGATCCATGTGGAACTGAGGAACGAAAACCTGGTATCAGATTTTTATGAATAAGGGTTTGTTCAAAAAAAAATATAATCTTAGAGGTGCATTTCCCACAAAATTAGCTTAAATATGGAATTTCAAAAGCTGTGGCAGAATAATTTTTCTATTCAAGTGTGTTTATTAATAATTGTTTTCTTCCCCTTTTTAATGTAGTGCTACTGAAAGTTGCCAGATTGAAAGCTCTAGAGGCATAAGTCCTATTTATTCACAAAATAGGTCAAAAATAGTCATTGAAGCAAACACTTTCCCACACACACATCTCAGCCAAGAAGGCACTGTAGTTTGCACAGATTCAGTTATGCCAGTTTTCTGTGCTCAGCTGCTAGCAAATGTATTTGCTCTGTTTAACTGTGCTATGGACATCCCACTCCTCTGAGCTATATTCACATGTCAAACTTTTAAAGAGGCATCACATTGTAAAGGCTTTTCATTAATTTATGACCTGATCACGTACCTTGAGGCTCAATCCCTCCCTGGGAAGATGGGAGATGTACCAGTCTTCCACCCCTCACATTTAACTCCAAACCTGTCTGCAGTTCCTGAGTTGTTGGGGTTTTTGTACAAAACAGGTGTACATACAAAACAAGACATCCTACTGCTCTTTCTGGCTTACAGACCTCAAAAAAAGCAGAAGAAATAGTATGGCCATCTATGACTCAAGCTCCTCTATAAGAATTCCTAAGCATTAGTAGCATCGTCAGTCTGCCGTTGACAACAGAGTCGAGCCTTCATTAGATAACGATCACTTCCATTGGTCCTCAAAACACATTTGGTTCAACACAAAAATACCACCCTGCTCATCTAGCATTGCCACACTCACCCATTCTTTCTCTGTGTATCTTTTTATAAGTACATACTGACATTCAACAACTGTAAATTAGGTTTGGCTGTGAATTCACAGCGGGAAGCATTAAAGTCGCAGTGGGAAAGAATTCAGCTCCCTGTTTAAAAAAAAAACCTATCTGACAAAAAAAAAAAAGAAAATAAAATCTACTAGCAATAAAGAAATTAAAAAGGGATGTGATAGCATAACTGGTATTCTCTATCAAAGAGTATGCGTGTCAAAAATGGAGGCATCTTGTCTACAAAGATCATGTCAGCAACAAACATCCTCATTTGTACAGCGACAAAAATGCAATGCAACTTTCTGCCTCCCTTGAGACAACCTGGGCCTCAGTAAGCTTGCAGAGAGTGAGGTAAGGATTAGAGCAGCACAGGACCGTGCTGCGCTGCTCTTCTCCTCCCTGCATTTGGTGAGCTGTGGCAGTTTTCAGAGACTGGTGAAAAGCCAGAAGGATCTCTCATGTTATTGTTAAGGCCCAGAAACGGTTTACAATGAATAGGCTTGAATGAGGCACATAATTTTTTTTTATGTAATTCCTTGTGCGTATCTTTAACAGCACTAACCAGAATGCCTGCCAAAAACTTTCAGACAGATTAGATGCTTTCTAGTTGCAAACAAGTGAAAAGATGGATGATGCCTTCATACCATGACACTTATCTCTTAAGTAGTTCCTTCAATATTGCTGACTCCTTATAACATAAAAGCCTCAAAAACTGCAGCCATTCCAGGATCCTACGTACAAGCACTCCTGAGCCAAAGCCAATATGTATGGCATCCACATGCCCAAACCTGTTTTCACCAATCAAACTGTATTTTAAAAGGATTAAAAAACAAGGTATATGGGGAAAAAAAAAAATAAATCTGATTTTCACAAGACATCTTCACATAGCCATATATGAGGTGTGCCTTCTATATCCCACTCAGGTGGCACAGTTTTATTACCAGTTCTATTTCCCAACTTGCTCAAAAACAGTGTAAAGTGTTCCCTCCTGCAATCTGCAATCCTCCTCAAAATTAAATCCAAGGTCAGCTCAAGTCTGCTCTCTGCATTTCAGAAGAAGGCTCAGGACCCCTCTTCAGAACCCTGTTTATCTGAAGCAGTGTTATCCCAAGCCCAGTCCCTCTCTGTCTCATTATATTAGAAGTCTCTTCATTCCACAAGCCAGTGGAATGAAGTTAACCTCTCCTAACAGCATTAATACTTGCAAAAAGGGCGATGCTGAAGAATACTGTCAAGTAACTGCTGTTTGTGAAGTTTAGGGTGGGTGAAAACTTGCCATACTGAAGTCCCCAGTTTATTCACACAGCAGAAACAGCTCGCAGAGTGGCAGCTTGCAAGCACAGTTAAAAAGAACTCATCTCATCTGTGACCAGGAGGGAACTTACCTGCCAGACTGAGATCAGCACAGTCTTTTGATTGATTCAGCTCTTGGCCTCTCTTCTGAGACTGCTACGAGGTGCCAGCTGTATAGGTAGTTGTGTGAAATGGTTGGGGAGCTCATGGAAAGAGAAGGGGGAGCACCGGTCTCTCCACAGAGGCCCTTGCTCTTTCTGTCTGAACACAGGGTAACTCAAGGATGTGGCATTCTCACTGACAGCATTTGTATATCAATGTTAAGACACTCGTTTAAGGGCATTAAATCTTGAGAAGGCATAGAGGAAACGTCCAAGATGTCAACACACATGTGACGAAAGTTATAGATACCATCAAGATCTCAGACTATCCAGTTGCATTGACTTCTACAGTTTTTCAGTGCAGGCAACTGAATGTTTATTTAAATTCACCTCTTGTACACATGGGACATCTAGGCAACCTGAATTTGCCCTCAATCCTATATATATGCATGTATATGTGTGCACTACAGATATATGGGTGACAGTATACAAGAAGAACTGGAAAAAGACAAGTTTAGCTGGAGAAAACCGAAGATTACAGTGCTCTTAGGAGGCCGACTTATTAGCTACACTTCAACTCAGATGATCGCATCACACGAAGGAAACATTGGAGCATTTTAAGCTCTTGGTTGAAACAACAAAATAACAGCACCACAGTCCTGCGATGAGCAGAGCACTGGGGACTAAACAATAAGAATCTTGTTGGTATGACAGTCATTCCTCAAACTAAAGGATATTTAGGACTCAAGAGGACAAGAAAGAGCAGAAATGCAGGAGGAAAGGCAGCCTTATTCTGCATGGACTAGTTTGAGTAAGTTCAGTGGGAAAGACAAAACCCTCCTCTGGAGATGAAATGGGATATGAGCTGTGAGAAGAAAGACCCAAGTGAATATCTTTAGATGTCAGTACAGTTCTGCTCTCACTGCCCTGTGAGAAATCATATTCAAATAGGATGAAAAGGGAGTATTGAAGAACAAAAAAAAAAAAAAAAAAAAAGAGGGGGAAGTACTCCTGTAGAATATTTATTGCATAGGGAAAGCTAGACAATTGCAATGTAAGAAGATCGCTGGAAACTGAAGAAGAGTTTGTGCAGACACTGTAAGGTTCCTGTCACTGGGACAGGGGCAGCATCATTCTGTGCCCAGAACCACTGAGACTGTAGCTAAAAATTTCTGCCTGAATAGACTTGAAATGCCTCAGCCAGACTGCTTTTAAGAACACTCAACCCCCACACACACTTCTGAACTTGAATTGATGTCTGCGGATAAGGAGTTATACTTCTAAATTTATCTTTAGCCACTTAACTAATTCCAAATAAAACACCTTTGATATTTTGTGCAAGCAGCCTGTTTAAATCAAGTGTCCTGAAGAAACCTCTGACTACAGATTAATCCCTTGGGTAGTCCTTGGCAGAGAGTTGTTGTTTCTTATGATTATGCATTCTTTATGGATTCTTAATGTAAAACAAGATCTGTCTTCATTTACCAAAGGGTTAACAAAAATTCCAATAATTAAATTCACAGCAATCAGCTAAGGAGCTCCCCAGTGCAAAGTCTGGTAAATATCAACTCCTTTTCTCCTTCAGGATAATGGCCCAGCCAAGAAAACTTCCAACTGTCCCCTGCAGGGCTGCAGCTAACAAGCACAAATATGTACATGTACTGCCCCATCTCTCTCCTTCCATCCACAGCATGACTCCAGCTCCCGGTGGCAGATGTGATATTACATAAAATGGGCCAACCTGCTTCTGTTAGTCCTGCTCTCTCCAAGGCTGAATCTGGTCTAATACGACACAACTACAGCAAATGATTAAAAAGTGAGATCTAACAACTTGTTTTAAAAGATCTGAAATACATGATGGTCCCAGAAATTTAGAACCTACACGTGAGCTCAGCAGAGCACTAAGAATGGCTCTCAAAATCCTCCCAACTTCCTGACATCCACTTCCCTTTCACCATCCCCTACAACTGAAATCTCTGGGACAGACAGTCTTTCTTAAAGTCTCTATGTTCTCTCTAACTGAGCAGCAAGCATCCCTCCCCTCTCCAGATGTAAAACAGTCAGGTAAGATGGTGGAGTGGGAAATTACTACAGAGTTAGACCAACCATAGAAACTTCTCTCTCATACCCTTTGGATGAGACATGATGTGTCTTGCTCTGATTCCCCTCAAAGGAGGGCCCCTAAGTTGGGAAACAGAGCTATCCAGGAAGTCATATCCATGCTGGGGAGATGTCCATGCAAATTGCCCAGTGTAGCGTTTATTGAACGATGCCACCAAGATGTTCTTGATCAACGAGGAAGGGAATCATGCTGCATCCTGAGCAACTGCAACACCAGTCAAATGTATCAGACTACTTAGGACAGAGGAAGATGCAGTCCCAGAGAAGGAGGGCAGCTGCTTCCTTCCCTGCGGAGGAAAACACATGGGGTTTTTTTCCAACCAAAGATCCATCAGCTCGCTGCTGCCAACAGCTTCCCAAAGACATACTGAAACAGCACATTCACCCATCAGTTTGGTTCTGCTATCGCCTGAAATAATCTGTTTATTTGTGAGCAGCCACAGCTGGAAGCAGGGGTATTTGTGTGGCTTCTGCCATTATGTCTTAATCCTGGTAGTGAATAAAATCCACAGCGATTACGAAAATAATTTGCTCTTGTGATGTAAATTTATAAAGTACAGTGCATGCTATTTGTTTTGCACTAGGGAGTGTATGTTTGTTAATGAAAATATGAAGGTGAAATATTATTTGTTGATTTCAGCATTTACAAGTTGATTTAAATTTTACATCAAATGTTTACTATAGTGATTTTTAAATTTGCAAGAATCAACAGCAATAACCAATACTAGCTAAGAATATCCGTCTTGCTACTTAAAGGATATTAAGAAAGTGATGCCTTACATTTGTCCCTATGGGAGTGTGAGGTGACACATGACACGCAGTAACAGCAAACTAACTCAATCTTTATCATCAATATTTTTAACATAAACTGAAAAACACAAGCTTTTTTCAATACTAACTACATCAAAACAGAAGTGCAAGCATATAAAGAATAAATTATCTGCGCATTACGGTTAATAAATAAATTCTGTGCACTATTAATAAATATGCTAATAACATTCAGTTCATAATGCTGATATCCCTCAGATACTAGAACCGTGTGACAGCTGCATCTGAATTTTGTTCTTTAAGTGATTCAACTAGAATAATAACTAACTAGTTATTTTCTTCTCTTTTGTAAGTAGAATGTAAAAAAAAAAGGTATCTCATGATAAAACTAGCACAAGGTTAAGGAAATGACATCAAAAGATTACAAAAAGTAATTCCATCATGCAGATAACCTCCTCTTCGTTAGACTTTGCAGCAAGTATGTGTCAAAAGCTCTCTCTACAGTTAATGTGCCTCTAAAACTGAAGTTCATGAACTCAGACAAATTTTCCTACCCAAGAAATAATGTGCAAGAAATTCAAATGCAAATCACAGCTTGCTCTACCACCCACTCCGGAGGATGTTGTGACACTGCGGTACTGGACTTTCTGCAGCTCTAAAGATAGAGCTGTGCAGTCGGAGCCTGAGAGCTGCCAAAGCAGCGCATGAAGGACCTGAGCAGCCCCGGGCAGCAGCGCATGCAGAGTAACTGCTGCCCGCAGGATCCTGGGGACAAAAACATGGGGCCGGGGGGCAGGGTGCTGACATTATATTGTGTGCAACATTAGATCTCACTAAAAAACTTATCTTATAATCAAACTGTTGAAGAACAAACCTGTCACAAGAGTGCTCTGGAGCTTGGCTGGTAAGAAAGCAGAAGCCCAAGGCACCTGTCAACTCGGGTGCAAGCAAATCCCTGCCTGCCCAGCCACAGCCACCACCACATAGCTCCTGATGCCTCCCAGTGACCTCACAGGGATCATGCTGGGCAAATACACTGACAGTGTCTCCTGGGAAATGCCCCATCCTACGTGCTGCAAGTCTTATTATCAAGGTGCTAGTCTGCCCTTCTACAGAGGAAACAGATGTGGAGAGAGGACATAGGGGAAACAGAGCAAAGACAAGGTGCACAGAAATGTTTTGTCCACATAATATAAGCTCACAAGAACTGCCCTATTACATACTTTCTAGTAGCAAATAGACCTGTTGGAGTGAGTCCAGAGGAGGGCCACAAAAATGATCAGAGAGCTGGAGCACCTCTCCTATGAGGACAGGCTGAGAGAGTTGGGGCTGTTCAGCCTGGAGAAGAGAAGGCTCCAGGGAGACCTTACAGTGACCTTCCACTACCTAAAGGGGCCTACAAGAAAGACAGGAAGAATATCTTAATGGTTTTAAACTAAAAGACAGTAGATTTAGATTAGATATTAGGAAATTTTTTTTTTACAATGAGGTTGGTGGAACACTGGAACAGATTGCCCAGAGAGGTGGTGGATGCCCCATACCTAGAAACATTCAAGGCCAGGTTGGAAGGGGCTCTGAGCAACCTGATCTGGTTGGAGATGTCCCTGCTCCTTGTGAGGGGATTGGACTAGATGACCTTTAAAGGTCCCTTCCAATCCAAAGGACTCTATGATTCTAAATTACTGACTCTGTCTCCCCTAGGGAAACATGTTCATTAAAAAATATCCATATCTGATGGATAAATATCTGATACCCAAACGTCAGAGAGATGATGAAGCCAATGAAAGCACAGGAACTGGGTTGATGTGAAGCAGTATGAGAATTTAATAACCATATTGATTACTATAGGAAGAATTCACAAAGACTTTTTAAAGGAAGGATTTTTGAGTCTGGCTGCTGTGGCTTTTGCATGGTAATTTTTAAATCCTATTAGGGAATTATAGAGGAATTTGTTTGTTTCTTTAATTGCTATGGATTAGAAGCCAATAATGAAAAAAAAAAAAACCAAACTAACAAGTGCTGAGTACTAGTTAATGCTACAGTTTGGAGAAAGGACAACAGATGAGAATGGTTTCTTTTTAAACATATACATTTGAAAATTCAACTCATTGCAACTATATGCTATTTTGTGTAATTACAGTCCTCAATCTTCTCTTGAAAGACAAGTTGTTTTTCCTGTGTTTGGTCTACAGGGAGTTCTGAAAATAAGCAGTCATCTTTTTCTAAAAATTCTAGATTATCCCAGATTTCTCTAACGTGCTCTCATAAAAATGAAATTCAAGAACTACCTTTTTATACAATAATGGTGTGACTTGGTAATGACGCTGTCAAACATCTTGCTAGGGCACATAAAACACATGAATTCTATGTTGCCTGAATAAATGAGACTTTGCCTGCAGTATAATCATGTTCCATTTGGAGCTAAACTGGAGTTTTGCATTACTAACCCACTCCAAAATCCCAAACAGGCCTGTACCAGTAATCATTGTGGTCTGAAAGAGGCTGTTTCAAGATTGAAAATGAGGAAAGCGGACAAAAGTATATTGCAGAGCCCAATAGAAAATACTATGGTCTCTCAGTTCCTCTACACTTGCTAAGAGCTGATACCAGGCAGACTGCTACTTGGAGTAGCAGCCACATGCTCCAGCAGCAACTGCAACCACTAAATGTTGCTCCCAAGCCCTCTGCCAGCCCCATTAAGGCCCACCACCATACTCCAGGTTGTCCCCCATATCAATCTGTGAGATATGCCAGCAAGCAAATGAAGAAAGGACAATGTGCTTTTAGTTGAGCATTGCCTGCCCAGCTCCAGCTAGTAGTTTAAATGGTTCAAACTGAGAATTATCTAGAGCTCTTTACCCATTCATCCAGTTGAGAAGGCAGCTTGCCACTACTCACCCTTCTCAATTCAAAGGAAACTCAATCTCTGTCGTTTGGCTGTCATCATCGGTAGAGGCAGGGAAATGAACTGAAGTATCTGAGATACTGTTGTTCAAATAAGCAAAATTTATCTCACCAAGAAATACCTGGCACAAACCTCATTGCTACAAAAATTAAAAAAAAAAAAAATCAAGCAAAGGGAGAAATCAGTCAGGAAATTGTCTCATACTTACATATAGAAAAAACAGGAATATGCATATGGATACTAGATGAATTAAAGTGAGAAAGAATATAAAGACGATGCATTTGGGAACGAAGGAAAAAATCAGGAAAGGTGAATAAATGTAATTCAAAATGTTTAGTGGAAGGTAGGAGGGAAAGGGAATTCTGCCTAATGAATGATCCACTCCCCTAGAATGATACGGAAGCTCATGCTGCAAGACCATTATTTCAAACAGCATTTCTGAAAGAATCGCAAGTTTTGCAATGCGAGCTACAGATGTAGCTGAAATTATGAATATTCATCTCAAGACAGTATTGGGGAGGTCCTTTGACTTCAGCTACCACATGTTCCCCAAAGCAAATTCACACCAGGATCTCCAAGACAATTGCATCCATCAGTTTTTGTGCTGGTTCATCTACTCTGGGAACAAAATATGGGATGTTCAAGATTCGCCTATGACTTTCAGGGTCATCTGGGATCCCAAGTAGTCCAAGTGCTTTTAGAAATCACCACAGTACAGTAATTTATCCCAGAATTACAGTTGTTCTGCTTTTGGAACACCAACATCCACTGTATGTGTGGAGGAAACCTTCCACACATAGCAAAAAATATCCAGTGCTATGATGGAATTTTACACAGTCTCTTCTCCATGAGTTGGTTCGTAGCCAAAAGTTCTCTTCTCCAGTGAGAAAGCAGCATCTTCACTGGAAATCTCAGGTCGGTCTAACACAGAAATAACAAATACAGCCAAATCTGCCAAAGGCACACCTTTGTTGGGCAACTGCCTATACTAGGAGGTATTGCTACACATAACCATAGCCAGATGCTGACAATCTTACTCAGGCTGCTGAGGAATGCTGAGCCCTTTCTCACTGACCATTCAGGCCCTTTCAAGCATAATTCATGTCAGACATCTTAAAATCAGGTACCCCAATTCATTTCCCTCTGAAAAAGCACATGCTTTTATAAGTAAATGTCTCATTGATGGATGTCAAAACTATGCTCCAGATACAGGACTGCTTTCTATCAAAGCTAACAGGGCAGCTTTCTCCATGTGCTTACCAACAGCTGCCTAAAGGTCACATTTTTCTCTACAGCCACTAATTTTTCATGTGCAAAGGGTGTAAAATATGCTTATGAGGTTTTTGTCTCTCCTTTGTAAATATAGCCTGAAATTCTAGTGTACACACCTGCTCTTGGCAACGAAGAGTTCAAGGGCATGGAAAAAAAAAGACCATCTTGCCTTCCCATTTCAATGCCCAGGGCTCACCAAAACGTCATAACTTAGAAATGGATGGAAAGCAATGCCAGCACCATAGACAAAAGGATTTACAAAAGAATTAATAAATGACAATCACTTCTCTTGCTTCAGGACTTTTCCAGGTAAATTATTACTCTTTAAAGCGGTGCACTGTGAGCAAGCTGCCTGACTCCCATTAACATTACTAGTAGTGGCACAGCATAAGCTTCATGTGCCAGTTCTAAGGATTAATCACAGAGTCATATCTGTAGGGCACTCGCTTTGAACTCAGCAAATCTGCAACAGAACAACTCTTCTTTGTCAGACTCTTCTTTGAAGAAAAATCACAAGGAAGTGGGTGGGCTGCTGGCTAAGCCTCCTCTTAACCCACCAGCACTTCCCCCATAACTCTAACAGCACAATAAAGCAACAAGTGAAAACATTAAATAGCTCTCTCTTGCTGCATCTCCAGTAATATTAGCCAAGGTAGGGGAGCGAAAAGGGATTTTTTTTTTGAACAGAAAGAAGAAAGGATAAAAGAAATCACACAAAAATAATGCAATAAATGTGCTATCAAGATGAGATTGGGCTTTTTTTTTATACAGGATGAAAGCTGAAACACTTGAGAATAATTTCTGTGTATGGTTTTGGAAATCTAAAAATAACACTTCATTTAATACAAAAAAAAAAAAAAAAAAAAAAAAAAAAAAAGAAAACAACTGACCCTAGAATAGATGATGATGAATACATTCAACATCAAATTTTCTCTATTCTCTTTTCCCTTCTGTGCTTGCTGGCACCTTTCCCCCATCCCACCCCTTGTCATTTCCCTAAAGAGGCAGGAGAGGTAATTGTTTCTGAGCAGCCTCAGAGCAGCTTTGGCAGAGCAGGATAGCCGCGACGGCTAAGGCTTCGCAGGAAGGCAGCTCTGTCAACTTGGGGCTTGCTATTGTTTGCCTGAGGTGCTGGGTTTTTGTCTCACTTGATGCTACAGTGAAAAATTTCCACATGATGTTCCTCCATGAGCTTTTAGATGTCCCTTTTTGCAGCTCTTTTGTTCTCCTCCACTCAGCAGCAGTACATCTCCCTGGCCCAGGCTTTTGGTTTGGTAAAACCCCCAGAAGGACCCGCACAGGGGCACCACCATTTAAGAGGGGAGTGCAAGGATGCAGACAGCTCTTGAGCCCCCTCCCAGGGACGGGAGACAGGCTCATGGCCCCTCTGCACCACTCTGGCTGTGCCACAGCAGCACCTTCAACACGCTCCTCACGCAGCTTGCACACCTTTGGCCTACAGAAATCCAAAATCTCTGACTCCACACTTAACACTGTTTCTGACACTTCACAACTGAATAAAAGCTGAACAGTCCCTCCAGGAGGCTCTTGCTCTCTGATGAAGTCTGCTGGTGCAACAAGTTCTCAGGGTAGTGTCTGTCAAGCCATTACAACACGCTTGCATCAAGGGTCAAAGTGATAGCTACATGATGAGAAGCAAATAAATGCATCACACAGACACTTTTTATCCCAAAATTAGCAGCTGGATAAAGCCAAGGACCTAAAGACTGAGGCCATGAGTTGAACTCATACCCTACAAATGGGTGCTAGTCTACAGGATCTAAGCTCCTCCAGGCCAGCACGACACTGAAGCAACACGTTCTGAGATGACTGGCAACCTTGGGAGCAGATCTGCATGGCTGCAGCTGCAATAGTGCTACATTTTGGGACAAGTGGGGCAATAGTGCAGGGGAAGGCTCAAGACACAGCAGCAAAGCTGTCTGAATACAAGAGGGTTCACCACACCAACAAGGGATCAACTATTGCTAGAACAACAGTTTGCACACGGTGACTAAGTACACTGGTATGGCTGTAACTGGGAAAAGTGCCTGGTACTTGCCTGCAGTATGCCTGGTTTTAGCCGGTGCTGTCAAGTCTCTTGCTTTCACAAGCAATACGTTATTTCAGCCTTCCCACACACACTCCCCCAAAAACAGAGAAAACTCATCTTATTGCAGGAGCCAATGTTCTGTTCCTACTGTCTGTTCATTCACACCAGAGGCCCACCAGAACGATGACATCCAACCGTGTCTCATTTACTTTTATTGATGGTGCCAGCATTGTAGCAAGAGAAACAAAACAACACAACACACTGAATTCAGGACAACTGAAAAAAAAATCAGTTTTCCACTCCTTCATAAGAGAGTCAAGCATCAGCTATTGATATTTTCTAGCAGTAATAGTCCACCTACACAGCTTACTCTCCTGTGCCACCTGTTGCATATCCATCCCAGCCATCCATGTACAAGTGGGTGCAAGATGAGTACATACAACAGCTCCATGGACCAGCATCTACAATAGTGTTTTTACAACTTGGTGCTTTAAGTAGCCAAAGATCCTATCTATTTTCTTGACAATACTGTGTATTGACACACCTCT
This sequence comes from Ardeotis arabs, assembly GCA_011801015.1. Taxonomy (NCBI): domain Eukaryota; kingdom Metazoa; phylum Chordata; class Aves; order Otidiformes; family Otididae; genus Ardeotis; species Ardeotis arabs. The sequence continues at coordinate 27,339 of JAAGAY010005468.1, forward strand.
TAAAACGACTTCACCAAGACCTATGTTTTGATACTGAACACAGCAGTGACCAAGCCTTTCGGTGCACAGCACTTGGTCAGGAAACCAAGTCCAGTGACTCTCACACACTGTCCGGTCATGCTGCCTTCACACTATACATGTAGTTTGTTGGGGTTCAGTGCATTGGCGTGGCTATGTCCCACACAGTTGATTGAATGATCTAATGACACCTAAATTAACTAATCAGCCCATTCCTAGATTTTTATGTAAGCCAGTGCACCAGACGTGACGTACCCCGGACAGTTGCATGTAATCGGATACCAATCAACATCACAGACGCTGACTAACACCGAAATGTAGTCCCATCCTTATGTTACCTGCAGCTCTGCCCTGGATGCTGTGGTCTAGGACACACATGTGCCCAAAGCTGTACGGCCCTGCAGCCAGCATCATAGACCACTAGTAAACAACAAAATAACAAACCTAGCCCTAGTCAAATAGTTTGGCCAGGATCCTCTATGCACACGCCTCAAGGCACATCTACCTGTTGTGCAATCTTCATGTCTGCGCTAACATCATCCCTCTGATGGGGTCGGTGTAAATAACGTGCAGGCAAGAGCTTTCCTACGTATCCCCTGATACCTTGGTTTTGGGAGCTGCCTGCTAGCTATCAGCATCAAACATACTTTTAATTGCTGTTTTTGTTTTGTCATTCTGTCGAAATGAAGAGATTGATCTCTATCGATCTGTGGAAAGGCTTGCTTTGTTTGCTCAAGCTTTCTGTTGCTTAGCAGGGCTGCTCCAAGAGCTTGACACACACAGAATGAGAAGGAAATTTTTAAAAGTAATGAGTGAGTGATGGTAAACTCATGCCATTCTCATTCATTATCAGACATTGCTGCAAAAGGAAAGTGACAGAGGCAACAGCTTCTGGTTATTGTCTCAGCAGTGCCAGCGATGTCAGGAATTTGTTTGATTTTCACATGAATCTAATGCATCCACATTGATGCATAATGAATAGAGAAGAGGTTCTCTCTACATGCAGAAGAGCATCTAGGCATCACATTTTTATTTCTGTCAGCAGCTTTTCCATAATTTTCTATTCTCTCTTTTAGCTTCTCCCCAGGTGTTTACACGCATCACCTTGGCTTCTTTATTCATATTCTAAAAGTTCATCCAATTGCATCCTCAGAATTGAAAAAAAAAAGAAAGCAATGTCCCAGTCATACAAAGAGTTCTTCTCTTCACTCACCACTCTCCAAGGCTGTACCTGGGAGTGTTTTCTCTGCTCATGCCTACAATACAGAAATAAAAGACTTGGAAAGCAGCAGTGTTCCTCCAGTTGCCAACCAGGCCACTGAACAGCCACCCACCAGATGTCTTTCCCTTTCTATCAACATCAAACTGAAGGCAGTTGTCAAAGCAGGCGGCTTTCTGCCCTACACTAGTTCCCCTCAACCCCATCAAGATGAGATTGCTGTGTGTGTCAGAGCCCTCTGCAGGTAACTTGGGGCCACATCAGCATCCTACCTATATCCTCTTTGACTGTAGCTCCAGCCAACTTCATGGCCAAGTCTGCAGTTCTTATAGGCCATCACTGCCTAGGGATTAGCTCTCCCTGGTCCACTACTCAGGTGGAACCCTTTCAACTAATGCATCTCTTCTAGGGACTACACCACCAGGTTTAGAGGCCTCCCAGACCTTACTACAGGGTCTTAGCCCCTACAACAGCATCTACTATGCCTTCTCTAAGCATTGCTTTTGTACAGCAACAGACCAACTCTTCTGCTCTGTGAGAAAAGGACAGCAAAACATTTGTCATGAATCCAATAAGCTGATAAGAAACGGCCTCTCTTTTCTGGCTAGTAAAACACTGAGTCTCCCCCAACAGTGATAAAAAGAAAGAATAACCTTAAATTGCATTTGGTGTTATCTGACTGCCATAAAACAGGGATTCATTTACCTCTGGTATCCTGCTCTCTTAACTTGCATGGGGGATGCCTTCCCATGGAAAGCCAAGGCCAGAACTGTTAATCTGAGAATCCTATGAACTAGCAGCTGGAGAGATACATCAAGTGATCTAATCCATCTATGCATCACACATATCTTCAAAGTGCTCCTGCCTGTGCTATCCTTGGTCCATCAGAAAGCTTCACCTGGCAGAGCTGTCAATTCAGTTCCTCGGAGAGCCACTGATTCCTCCTGGAAAACTTTGGGAGTTACTTTGGGAGTTAGCTACTCTGAAAAGCTAATCCTGTTGCCATATCAGGTAGTTTTTGCATTTCTCTGCTCTGCTTCTTCTTCCTATTCCTTGGCTTTTGCAGGAATTGTCTGCTTCTTAAATAAATTCTCAACTCCTTTCACATGAAGGATCTGGTCCTCCCTGGAAGTGATGTCACCGCTCACTTTTCCACTTCATCAACTGACATCAGTACAGAGGGCTAGTACTCCCGTGAAGCATTAACTGTCAGAGCCAAGGCTTACTTACTGAATAGAAATCCTGCTTTCACGCAAAGACCTAAACAGCAATAAAATACACCAGAAATAGTCAACACATAGGTCCTGATATGCCAAGTTCCATGAGAGATGAAGATAGTCCTGAAATGAGCTGAAGACCAGTTCAACCTAGGCGTATGTTGAAATAAATCACAAGTAGCTCTAATATACCCTGGTAGTGGACAGTTCACAACTCGTAATCATGGTGCAGGACTATACTTGTCAATTAATAAGTTCCTCACCCATGTCATTTTGGGGTGAGGCGCAGAGCTGGCTGTAACCACTCTGCTGGTCAAGGAGGACTCGCCATACAGGACAGGTTCTTCCCAGGCCATATCAGGAAGGCCATTTTGAAATTATGTGCCTATATTTTTCCATTCAGTGTGCATTTCTTCTTCCAGATTATTTTATAGCTCTGTAATAGGATTGATAATTACAATTTCTCAAAATGTACTCATTTGATTACTTTTAAAATAAAATGACAGTTAAGATTACCTGTGGATAAAACTCTGAGTACCAGCATGTTATTCTTGCTGTGCATATCAGTTGTCATGACAATCAGTGAGCGTGTTGGTTTAGAGTCCAATTCATATGTGGTAGAAAATCCACAGCACCTACACATATTCTAATGGAGATAATTTTTGAAATTATTGATTCAAGGTGTTCACCCTCAGATATCTCTGAGGACCTGGTTTTCAGCAGGTGCTGAGGAACCCCCACTTTGTATACTTTAATTCACTACCAGCCTTTGAAGGTTCTTTTGCCATTATTTCTAAGAGAAAATCACCACTAATGTATGAAATGGATTCCAGTTTTGGCCAGTAAGCTTTCACTTGAAAACTACTATATTTTTTTTAATACCTTTAGAAAAAACATTATTCTTGACATAGGGTTTTACAATAGTCTTTTCTAGATGTGGTATAATCTCTGGCACTACAGGAGGCAGCATTGTCTAGCACTTACAGCAGTGGGAGTCCAAAGACCTGAGTTCTGTTTCTGGCTCTCCCACTCACTCTCTGCATGACATTTAGCAGGTCAATTAACTTCTCTGTAAATCTTTTTCTGCATGTGAAATGGATGTACTTAGGTTGTATACCTCCCTGTTTACGTCAGAAGGATACTGAGTGAAAACCATTGCACAAGTGTTTCAAGATGCTAGGACAGAAGCTGCACTACACATTGTCAGCAGCAGCATTAACAGAAAAGTGTAATTTGTGGAATTTGTTCACTTTCAGCGAAAGATCAAAAAGACTAAAGTCTCAAGGAACACTTTTTCTGAAAACTATTAAGTATTTTGCACCCACATGCTGATTTCACGTTATTTTTATCTCAGAATATCTATTCTTGTTTCAGTAGAATTATTATTCTGGTATAAATATAAGCAGAACCAAACTTAGTCCCTAGCCTATTGCTCCCTTCTGATTAGGATCTTTGTGTATATGTATTCATACCACAACTGACTTCCTCCTGATACTGGAAAAAAAATACTAAGCCTTGCCTTGGCCATTTAACACTTTTCTTCCCACAGCAACACAATCAGGCATGAGAGCGAATTATAAGGAATGTCATTACATCATGCTCAAATATGTGATTATAACATGCTGCAGAATGGAGTCTGCAAGGAAGACTGCTTTAGTATGTGCCTATGATGATGAGTGAAGAGCAGCTAGTACTGAGCTAATGCTTTGCTAAAGATGGTATCAGATAAAATCAGTAACTCAGCCACCCCATGTCCCCTCCCATAAAATTTTAATAAATCCAATCTTATGGGAGGAAAGAAAAGACAGGGACCCTACTGAATTATTTACAGTCTTAGTTGTATATGGCAAAGAAGCCCCTCTTAGGTCAGTAAGAGATATTCTTCCATCGATTTCCTTCTCCCAGAATATCTAGGTGAGAATCAAGTTTGGGGGAAAAAAAAACCAAAAGAATCAGGGATGCAAAGGGCAAGCCAGAAAAGAAAAAGCTTATGGAGGCAGAGATGAGAGAGTATTTGTATTTATGAAAGAGATATTGATCAACTGCACACACCAGTGGCAGATAGACTCAAATTAGCTGTCATAATTCCAGTGATGCAGAGGGACACACAGGCTCAAGCTCCATTAAATATAACCTACATCCAGAGCAGCCAGATGAGATTTGCAAGACTGAACTCTGAAGTCCCACAGGAGATACCTGCAGTTGATTTATATTCCTGATTTCCTATTCCCTCACCAACTGTGCAATCAGTTCCTGGAGGTGGGCAGGGAATAATTGAACAGCTAAACTGTGATTCACCCAGCCAATTAAGGAGTCTTAGGATAGGCCCTAAGACAAATCTTTCGGCTTCATCCAGTATTCCTGGGCCAGAACTACATTCAGCTCTGACAACGTGGCAGAAATCATGGCCCAGTTAACAACATAAGAATCTGAAGATGTAAATCTGCATTATAGTTTTTGCACATTAATATTCACACATTTTTGATCTCTTCAAATTAGCAAGTAGAAGAATGTCCTGGTTGTACATGAGGACCGAGTTTATTCTGTAATTCAATGCACAAAGAGCATCACTGCAAAATAGTAATTAAAATGGCAACCACAGCCTAGTAGCTATCAACATATAAAAATCACCTGCATGTTTCAGCCTGCAGCTTCTGTTAGGGTCAAAGCCAGGTTATTTGATTCAAAGTTTGTTGGCATCTATCGATCTCATGCTGGCTGCTGTGATGTTCTCTTATGGATGCTGCATGGCTTTGTGAACAAATCACAATAATCTCATTTCCAAAATGTTCCACTTAAGTTTTTCTTCCTGCACTGAAGCAAGGAAGCACATACTTCTCATTACTAACCCTGTGTGTGGCATGTGGCATGTAATCACCTTGAAACATTTAACTGGCTGGCTTTCATCTCGCTAACAGTGTGGGGTGGAGCATCAGTCTGGGGTATAAATAAATTTGGATATAAATCATCATAAACCAGGCATTAAATTGGTATATAAATCAAAAATTATAGAAGTCAGAGATGGAAGAGACCCATTAGATCATCCTGTTTGTTCTTTCCTGTGTTCTCACCCTAAAAATGCACGAGGCATCATTCTTGATTAGCCAAGAGACATAGAAAAACGCCCACCTCTCCCCCTCTGTGTCTCTCAAGAGGGAGAGAAGGGAAACAGAGAGCTCTGTATGCATATTAATAAAGCTATATTTTGACTGGCTGAATGACTGGAAATGATTAGCAATGGTGTGTTTTACCTGTCAACATCTCCACGCTGCAACAGGCAAAATGTCTCTAATACTCCTTTGCAAAAAAATCACCAGTAAGGCTGGAGGGGTTTAGCTCTCTATTTTCCTGCACTCAAAACAGTTCCGTAAAAACCATAAGACTCTTTTCAATGATGAAGATTAAAACATGTCTTCTTTTTTCCAATATAACTGTGGGAGACAACATAAAACATCTCCTAAGCCAAGGTGAATCCAAGTGCCTGCACTTACAAATGTAACAAAAAGTAAAAACAAACAAAAAAATCAAAACATTATGAAGGCTGTCCAGTCAAGCATGTCAACATTACAAAAAACAAGAATGTGATCCTTTGAAAGGGTCAGCGTGAAAGGTGAGAACACATACAATTCTCTAGCTAAAAGCACTAGGAACAGAGATCAGTCAGCTGACATATTGCTCCTCCTCCCTCTCACACAAGCGCTTTGCTCTACGCTTAACCCAAAAGTCCTTGGTGATAAATCAATTAGTCTAAGAAATCTCTTTAGCCATGTTTTCCTCTGACTCCGACCCACTGTGAGTTGGCTGACCATCTGAAGTCTAATTTACAAGGTGTGGAGCACTTACAAGTTGTTCTGAAAGTCAATGGGAGCTGTGCTTTGAACACACAAAAGGCTATTAGCCTTTGTGGCTATTAGCTACATTAGCCAAGTACTGTAAAATTCAA